>JARYGA010039206.1:0-24276 GCA_030545235.1 Helianthus tuberosus | reverse complement strand
AATATACAAAATATCGGAGGTTGATTTTTACAAGTAAAATGGCTAAATATATATATATATATATATATTTAGTGTGACAACTGTGCTCTCTAATTGATGAACAATGTAAAACAATGTTAACTATCAATAAAACCATGTGTTTTGGTGTTATTATATGTATATTTGTATTTGATGATTTTAGGATTTCATTCGATTCCGACTTCAAGCTTTAATTCGCTTTCTGGAAAGTTATACGCAAACTGGCGCGTAAACGCAGTCAGTTTAACGCGACAAACACTCTGGAATAGTGACATAGGCTTAACATACCTAAAATAACCTTTACATAATGTATAAATAAGTTTTGGATGGTTTGGTGTGTTGAAAACAAGTCTATTCGATCGCAGGGACTATTTGTGTCAAACTGCGAAACTATACCGATTCGTATGGTATCGAAGAGTCCGGAACTTGATCATAAGCTAAACATACCATAAATAACCTAAACATAGCTTAGAAATAAGCTTTGAGGGGTTCGGTATGCGAAAACATGCTTATTTGATCTTACAGGGACTAAAAGTGTCAAAAACAGCGTAAGTTTGCTTTTTCGCGCATATCTTACGTTCTGACCACATCTGGACATCCAAAATTTTTGTACACACTAAAATATTTTTATTTTAGTGATCGGCATGCAAAAATACCGTTCGTCGCTTAATTTGGTTCGTTTTCGTGTCCGTTTGAGTTTCGTCGTAATTTAACGAACAACGCGACCATACAACCAAACGAGCCAACATCCGAGAGTTTTCCGAGCACATTTGAGTCCTCTAAACTTTATTGACCTTTTAGAGCCTTGAAAATGGCTTAACGGAGGTCAAAAGGGCCTGAAATGGGCTTAAAACAAGTGCGCTCCTGCAGTGGTTCGAGAGTATCAAGAGCACATTCAGACATGTGCAGTGTCCGAATGCGCGAAAGGTTGAGTTTGCTTCAAGCATGTTTGAGAAGCGAGCTCTTACATGGTGGAACGGAGTGATGCACGATAGGGGTGCCGAAGTGGCATTAGCACAAACTTGGGAAGAGCTCCGAGCTCTCATGATGAGAGAGTTCTGTCCCCGTCACGAGATTCGAGCTTTGGAACGAGAATTCGATGATTTGAAACAAGACGGGGGAGAACACCGTACTTATACATATGGATTTTAGGAGCTCAGTTTGTTGTGTCCCACTATGGTTATCCCACTGGAGAAAGCAATCGAGAGATATATCGATGGTTTACCCGATTCCATTCAGGATATTGTGACCGGTGTTAATCCTACCACCGTCCGTCATGCAATCGAGTTGTCTGCTACCCTGACTGAGTCCCAAGTCAGGAAGGGTAAACTCACCCGCAAGGGTGATAAAAAGAAATCAACCGATTCTGAAAAGGAAAAGGGTAAGGGTAAGAAGCAGGGTGAGTCTTCTAAAAAGTCGAGGAAACGCAAGGCTTCCCAGAACTTTGCAGTTACTGCTCAGAACCCTCAAAACCCACCGACTCAACCTCCTGCGAAGAAAGCATATGCTGGTACCGCACCTCACTGTGCTCGATGTAATTGTCACCATGTTGCCCAACAGGCCTGTAAACAGTGTACTACGTGTGGTAGACTTGGGCATTTGGCCAACATTTGTCGTTTTGGTCAAAATCAGGCTGCTCAGGTTCCAGCACAAGTTCAGGGGAATGCTGTGCGATTCCCACCTGGTTCGTGTTTCAATTGCGGAGAAATGGGTCATTTACGCAACAATTGCCCGATATTGGTAAATGCAAATGCGAATCCGAATGGTAACGCGATCGGGAATGTGAATCCCGCTCGTGGACGAGCATTCAATCTGAACGCAAACGAGGCAAGGGCAGACAACGAGGTTGTTAACGGTACGTTCCTTGTTAACAATCAACTTGCATCTGTTCTTTTCGATTCTGGTGCCGATAGGAGTTTTGTTTCATTATCCTTTGAGCCTTTACTTGCGATACCTAGAACTAAACTGAGGAAACTCTTATCTGTCGAAGTTACGACTGGTAAACCACTCGTACTCGATTTTGTTATTTATGGTTGTCAGTTGAACCTCGATAACCATCTTTTTCCCATTGACCTCGTACCGATGCAACTTGGGAGTTTCGACATTATCATGGGGATAGATTGGTTAACCAAACACCATGCTGAGGTGGTTTGTTTTGATAAGATCATTCGTATTCCTCTTTCGTCTGGTGATGTCCTAGAAGTTCGTGGTGAGAAACCATCTGGTGGATTGAAACTCATGTCGTGTACGAAAGCCCAAAGTTACTTACGAAAAGGATATGTTGCCTTCCTGGCACATGTCACCGAGGAGGAAGGCAAGAACAAGAGTATTCAAGATATTCCGATTGTTCGGGATTATCCAGAGGTGTTTCCTGATGAACTGCCTGGTTTGCCTCCAGTTCGTCAAGTCGAGTTTCATATTGACCTTGTACCCAATGCTAACCCGATAGCGAAAGCACCTTATCGTCTTGCACCATCTGAGATGCAAGAATTATCGAAACAACTTCAAGAGTTATCTGATAAAGGATTCATCTGTCCGAGTTATTCACCTTGGGGCGCTCCTGTCCTATTTGTGAAAAAGAAAGATGGATCTTTTCGAATGTGTATCGATTATCGTGAGCTTAACAAGCTTACCGTCAAGAATCGATATCCCCTACCCCGAATCGATGATCTCTTTGATCAACTGCAAGGTGCTACCTGTTTTTCCAAGATCGATCTGCGTTCTGGGTATCATCAGCTTCGTGTATTCGAAGAAGATATTCCCAAAACTGCATTCCGCACGAGATATGGGCATTACGAGTTCACAGTCATGCCTTTGGGTTTGACGAATGCTCCAGCTATCTTTATGGACTTAATGAATAGGGTCTGTAAACCTTATTTAGACAAGTTCATCATTGTGTTCATCGACGATATTCTCATTTATTCGAAATCTCGAACCGATCACGAGCAACACCTTCGTTGGACTTTAGAACTCCTGAAGAAGGAACAACTTTTTGCTAAATTCTCCAAGTGTGAATTCTGGCTTAAAGAAGTTCAGTTCTTGGGACATATAGTCAACGAGCAGGGTATCCATGTGGATCCATCCAAAATAGCTGCTATTAAGGATTGGAATACACCAACGACACCTACAGAAATTCGTTCTTTTCTTGGTCTCGCTGGATATTATCGTCGATTCATTTCTAATTTCTCAAAGATTGCGGTTCCACTCACTGCTTTGACTCAAAAGAGTAAGCCTTTTGAGTGGGGACCCAAGCAAGAAGAAGCGTTTCAAACACTGAAACAGAAGCTATGTGATGCTCCTGTTTTATCTCTGCCCAAGGGAAACGATGATTTCGTTGTCTACTGTGATGCGTCCAACTTAGGCCTTGGTTGTGTTCTTATGCAACGAGGTAAAGTTATAGCATATGCGTCTAGACAATTGAAAGTTCATGAGAAGAACTATACTACTCACGATCTTGAGTTAGGAGCTGTGGTTTTCGCTCTCAAAATCTGGAGACACTACCTCTATGGCACGAAGTGTGTGGTTTTCACAGACCACAAAAGTCTCCAGCATATTCTTAATCAGAAAGAGCTCAACATGAGGCAACATCGTTGGGTTGAACTCTTGAACGACTATGATTGCGAGATTCGCTACCATCCTGGTAAGGCGAATGTCATAGCCGATGCGCTTAGTCGAAAGGAGCGAGTCAAGCTTCATTCTGTTCGAACTCTATCTGATCTTCAAAATCGTGTTCTTCAAGCTCAGCAATTTTGTGCCTCACAAAATTTGATAGGTAAGGAATTACCACATCAGCTTGAGCTTAAACTCGAAGCGAAGGACGATGGTTTACTCTATTTCAAGGATCGTTTGCGGATTCCGAAACAAGACGATCTTCACGCTTTAGTGATGGACGAATCTCATAAGTCTTGATATTCTATCCATCCTGGTGCTGATAAAATGTACAAGGATCTTCGTACCAAGTTTTGGTGGCCTGGTATGAAGAAAGATGTTGCCTTGTATGTATCGAAATGCCTAACTTGTCTCAAAGTCAAGGCTGAACATCAACGACCTTCTGGTTTGCTTGTACAACCAGAGATACCGGTTTGGAAGTGGGAGAACATTGCAATGGATCTCATCACTAAATTACCGCGTACATCTAAAGGTCATGATGCTATTTGGGTTGTCATCGATCGATTAACGAAGTCAGCTCATTTTATTGCGATTCGCGAGGATCTATCTGCTGATAAACTTGCAAAGATTTATGTTGACGAGATTGCATCACGACATGGTGTTCCTTTGGATATCATATCTGATCGTGATGATCGGTTTTCATCTCATTTTTGGAAGACCATGCAATCTGCTATGGGAACCCAACTAAATCTAAGCACTGCTTATCATCCCCAAACAGATGGACAATCTGAGAGAACGATTCAAACTTTGGAGGATATTGATGTGGTCTAAATTATACATATTTTATGTCAATATTTCCTACACTTTTGAATAGTTTTTGGGTTGTTTTTATTAAAATCCACTTGTAGTTGGTTCATATTTGGATTTTAATGGTTTAAAAGAAAATAAGCTAAAATGGTTTAAAGATGACATTTAATGGACATTGAGGTTAAATGGAATTGAATTAGAAACTAATTATGGAGTTAAAAAAGACATGTTTTGAAAAGAAAATTTTAAAAGCACAAGAAAGAGAAATAAATGACAAGGAATTAAATCAATTGTTGTTAGTAATTGATTCATTAAATGCACTTATTTGTTTCTATGGTTTTTTTTACATACAGGAACTCCAAGTGGGCAAAGAAGAGAAATAAATACTACCCTATGCAAGTTTGAAAGGAATAAATATAAAAAGAAGGCATTGGACGTGCATATATTTTTGGAATTCTTTTTTTCAAAAATAGTGGGCCACCAAAGACTTTAAAGCCAGCCATGCATAATTCACGAAAACATGAGAGGGGGAATTAATTGCTTTTCTTGGACTTTGAAAACATGGAAATGATTGAAGAGGCATTATATATTGGGAGGATTCTTATTAAAATAGAAGACAGCAGCAAGTGGAGGGGACGCACGAAGAAAAATAAAAGAGAAGACGACTGTTTGTTGTTGGAGCAAGGAAGAAATAGAAAGATTCGGTTCGAGGTTCAGGCATAGCGGGTTCGGTATCACACTTAATTTTTCTAATCTTTTACATTGAACCATGTTTTGTTTAATTTTTAGAACCAAGTTTGTCATGCTTTTAATTATCATGAGTAGCTAAAACGTTATAAACTACCTGGGTTTAGATGAACTTGATGATTGTAATGCGATATTTGACGTAATTTCGGTTATTTGATGTGATTTACATAACTTTGTCTTGTAATTAATCTTGGTATTGCATGTTGTTGTGTTTTGATTGATTATTAGTTGATAAATTCAGCGGTTTAGGCATGAAGAAATTCCCCTTAAACTTAGAATTTAATTTGATTCATTTATCTTTTGATTTTCGGGTTAAATATTGAGTTGAGAAATTGACCAAGTCTATTAATAATTAAAATCAATATACTAAAACTTGCATCCTCATCTTATGACTCGAAAGACGATTAGGGTGAGCTAGGTTATTAGCTAATCATTGGTGGGTAGATTGGGTGACCGATAGCTCGGGCTCGTTTATTACATCGTGGTTAAGGTTTCCTAGGATTTTAATTTTCAAGGTTTGGTTTGCTTTGCGATTTTGAAGATCTTCTCACAACTTAGTCTCTGAGGTCCCAAAGGTCTGATACTCGTGGGATTTGGTATCGATAGCTCGAGCCGGTTCGTTCTAGCACTTCACATTTTGTTTTGATCTTTTGTTTAATACATCTCTAACGGGGGGTTAATCAAGGGAAAAACGATATTTAACTGTTATTATTGTCAAAGTAGCATTGCATGATTCTAGGGATTCGAAACCTAGGTAGTCCTTTTCTCATATATAATTTGATCACACTTTGCTTTCGTGTTCGTTTCACTTTGCTTGTCTTGTTTTTCATATTTTCTTAATTAATTTAGTTATTATTTAAACATCAAAAATCAATTTAAAACAAACTTAAAATTTGACTTTATATTCGACAACGGTTTATTATCTAGAGTTTGCATATAGTGTCCACGGATTGATATCCGGTCTTGCCATCTACACTACACTGCGACCGGTGCACTTGCAGATTGTGTGTGGTTTAGTTAGCGATTCCTTTTTAAAACTTGTTCGAAATTAATAGTTGCATTTTTACACATCAAGTTTTTTGGCGCCGTTGCCGGGGACACTGGCAATTTAGAGAACGACCCAAGTCGTCTATTTAGTTGTTTATTTGCTTTCTTAGTTTTTCATTGCCTTTAGGTGCCTTTTGCTTGCAATTTGTGCCTTTAGGGTTAGATTTGCTTTAATAATTTTATCGTTGTATGCACCACACTCGTTCACAAGGGCTACCTTTAATTGTTGTTTCGTCTGAACCCGAGCGAGATTTTCACGAGCGCCTTCGCATTTTCCGAGAGAGTCAGGCACACATGGCTGAAAACGATCCCCCACCTAGGAGAGTCGTAGCAGACTACGCCCGACCAATTGCGGAAAATGCTCGATCCAGTATCTCTCGACCCACTATTGAAGCTAATAGGTGGCAGATTCCACCTCAGATCATCTCGATGGTTACAAACACTATCCAGTTCCATGGATTACCTTCTGAGGACCCTAATGTCCATCTTTCTCGCTTTTCAGCTATCTGCGATACGTTTCAAGAGTAAGGTGTCAGCGAGGACGCATGCAAGCTGCGTCTATTTCCATTCTCACTTGCTGATCGAGCCCATGCTTGGTTAGAATCCCTTCCTGCGGGATCCATCACCACCTGGGCCGGTATGAAAGAAAAATTCTTAGGCAAGTACTTCCCTCCTTCCAAAACCGCTCGTCTGAGGAGCATGATTCAAGAGTTTCGCCAAAAAGAAGGAGAGTCTTTCTACGAGACGTGGGAGCGTTTTAAGGAGCTGTTACTCAAGTGTCCGCATCATGGATTTGAGGATTGGGCTTTAGTTGAGAAGTTTTATCATGGAGTGACGCCCGCCACGAGGAATATGCTGAACACTACTGCTGGAGGTAATCTAATGACCGCCAAAACACCAGAGGAATGCACTGAGATGTTCGAGGACATAGCAATGAGTAGTTACGAGTTTCCTGATTCTAGAAATTCGTCCGCTACGCATAGAGGAGTGCATAAGGTGGTTACAATTCAAATTGGAGGAACCATCCAAACTTCAGCTGGAAGAACAACAACCCACCTGGTTTTCAGCCGCGTCAGAGCTTGTTTCCGGATGCAGGAGCAGGAGCAAGTTCGGGTACGAAGAACCCGACCATAGAGGAGATGTTTAGGCAAAACCATGAGACATTAGCCAAGCAGACGCAGTTGCTTACACAGTTCATCACGCAAGAGGATACTCGACATCAGGAGACACAGTCGAGGTTCATGGAGCACGAGACCTTCATGAAGAGTCAGAGTACTGCACTGCAGAATTTGGAAAGGACAGTCGGTTCGCTGGCCGATCAGCTGAACCAGAAACCTCAAGGTGGTCTCCCTAGTAGCACTGTTGGGAATCCAAACGCCACTGCAAAGGCCGTTACTACGAGAAGTGGTCGAGGAGGTGTTGAGGTCGAGCCGGTAGTTGACGAGGACCCGGAGGTCGACGAGGAGATTGAAATGGAGACCCCTGCTGGCAAAGTGCACCCTAGGCTGCGCCCAGCAAGTACAACACAGTCCAGCGGGTCTTCAGGAGAGAAGAACGAGCCAGAGAAGGAGCCGATGAGGGTGTATAAGCCGACACCCCCTTACCCTGTGATGCGTGTGAAGTGTCGTATATATTAGGTGTATATTTTAAGCCCTTTTTAACACTTATTTTAGCCAAGTTTTAAATTTATAAAACACGATATTTCACTAACACTAAACACACATTTGGGCAAGTGCACCCATCGTTGAGCGTAGTATAGTGTTGGTAAGATACCGAGGTCGTCCAAGGACACAAGAGCTTTTAGTACCGGTTTATCCTCAACGTCTAATCAAAATAAAAAGTTAGAAAAATGTTTTAAGCTAAGAAAAATAAAAACTAACTAAAATGCTGAAAAATAAAAATAAAAGAAAAACAGATAGACAAGATGAATCACTTGGTTCCGACTCGTATCTAGTATAACCTTTGATTATTTCCGCACTTTTGCACATAATTAAGAGATTATCTTAGTTATTGTAGTAGGTCCCTCTTTTGAAGGTGACGTTACCCTCACCCCAGTAGTTTGAGTCAGCAAGGATACAATCCTAAAAGGGTGGATTATTGGAAGATAATGAATTAAGTTATTAATGCAGTATTGTGGTAGGCCCCGCTTTTGGCGGTGACGTTACCCTCGGCTAAGTAGTCTGAGTCAGCAGGGATACAGTCCTAAATAGCCGGGTTATAGTATTAATAGTAGTTAACTTATGAGGGGGTCAAAGAGTTTGGACCCCCGCCATCCAATACCGTGAAGTATTGAAGGAGGTCCTACTAAATTTGACCCAGGTCCATTGCAGGACCTCTAAACGCTGAACAATGGCAAGACCTTTACCAAACCGTTCCCTTAACCCCCGACCAGGTAGCCAACATACCTCCATATAGACCGTGGAGATATGAATGGTGAAAATCCTTTATTTTATATAGACAGTAAAATAATGCCAAGACACCACGGACAAACGATAAGGAAAGATCACCTTCAACATAAGTAACTAGTTATTAAAGTCATTAATACAAAACCAAATAAAAAGTGCAAAAGATTAGAAATAAAAAGTATTATACTAGACACTTTGTCTTCACCAAGTGATGTAAGAGACTTAGGCAAACATGGCCTTGATTGTCAAGAACTCTTACGATCAATCTTGGATCCCGAGACGACTCACACACTCTACGATGGACAATGGATGATGGTGGTGGATGATGGTGTTGTGATGGTGGTGGGTGGTGGATGAAGTGTGAGAGAGGTGGTGTGCCAAGGGATGAGTTGAAATGAATCCAAGCACTCCTATTTATAGGCTGAACAGAGAGCTGGGCACGGCCCCGTGTCCGATGGGCACGGCCCCGTGCCCGTCTGACACTCTCTCTCCTCATTAATTGTAATTCGCAATTACAATTAATGCGCCTGCTGTACTTTCGCCACGCCCCCGTGTCCGCTGGGCACGGCCCCGTGGTGGGCAATAGAAGCTTCTATAGGTTTGTCTTTTCTGCTGCTTCTTGGGCACGGCCCCATGCTGGCTGAGCACAGGGCGTATTCAGTCTTCTGACTTCTCTATTTTGCTTTGGAAGGTGCCGTTGAGGGGTCGGGCAGTCCACTAATGTTCCTTTTCTTGTATTTATGTTGGAATTAGCTGTCTTTTTGCTTCTTTTGTGTTTTTGAGCTCATTTAATCCTGAAAATACAAAAGGAAGACAAAAACACTCTTTTTCCAATATTAGTACTTAAAAAGGGTTAGTTTTATGCCTCATTTGATGTAATTTATATGTTGCATTTTACACACATCAAATACCCCCACACTTGAACTTTTGCTTGTCCTCAAGCAAAACTCTTTAATATGTGGCTTACACTCCCAAATGGAATAGGTAGAAGGTTTTGGGCTTGTCGTAGAGTGTCGGGAATCCAAGGTCTTTTTGGGTTTTATCTTTATTTATTTACAATCCTATTCGTAATGATTTATTTAGAACGTTTCATAGGAGAAATTACTTATTTGGGCATAACATGCCTTTTTAAAATTCCATTTATATACAAGTTCACATACCTCACGGGAGAAATCACTCACACTCGGCCGAAGGTGTATTTTTAGTGAATCACTCGAGAGCGGCGTGGAACTTATTCCTACCATAAGCTTGCCAAGCAATCAATCCTCCTCCTTTTTAACTTTTATACCTTTGTAAATATCAAGAGGACTTTGTGGGTTAAGGGTTAGGCTTGGGTTAAAGGTAGGTGGTTGGGTTAGTGGTTAGTGGTTAGAAAAAGGGCGAAAAGCGTAACAAGTGTCGGTTTTCGTAAGATTTTCTATTTTTGCAACTTTTTATTTTGATGAAGTTTTTATTCAAACAAAGTTATTTTTGATGAACTTGTTTGTTTATTTTCTTTTTGCTTCATCACACAAAATTATTATTTTTTTTTATTTTTTTTATTTTTTTTTTACGAAAAACCGAACTTGTTACTAAAACAAAGGGTTAAAAATAAAAAGGTTTTGGTGGGTAAAAGGGTTTTTGGTTTGGGTGATGAAATGAAAAGGTTTAGGCTCAAAGGGGTTAACTAGGGAGATTTTTTTTTTTTTGGTAGGTGGTAAAAGAAAAAGAAAAATAATGGTGTAGAAATAAAAAGGGGTTAGTCCTAATGCCTCCATCATTTACTTACTCGGGTTTTAAGTTGATAAGGACCGGGAATGTATCGTCATGGCAAGTTCTAGAGTCGTAAGAACCAAGCGGCTATTCACACAAGAAACGAAAAATGAGCATTTAGTCTAATGATATGTAATTGTATGCTCAATAAAGGCTCAAAACTCACTTTTGTGGGAATGGGTTTTTATGTGATCAAGTATATATAATCAAATTTTAACTAAGTTTGCCATGCCTTTTCATAATTTTCTTATGTTGGTTCTTTTTATCACTACGCTATCGGTTGTAAATTTGTAAAAATATAACCTTTTTGAGAACTTGAATTTCCCGAGTTAAACCTAGACAAGTAAAAAAAATTAAATTTTTGAAAAAATTTGGGGTGATTAGCGGTTCCAATAGAGTTTTGTGTAAGGCTTGTATTTAAGACTTGCAAAATTCAAGGTTTTAGCATCCCCCCACACTTAAATTACACATTGTCCTCAATGTGTCCCAAAAATAAATTTTTAGGTTGATTAGATGTGTAAAATAGTGTTTAAAAAGCAAAGGTTTATGTTACTGGTAGTCTGGACACGGCCCCATGTTCACTGGACACGACCCCGTGGCGAACTGCCAGTAACGAGAACTTACAGAAGGTGAACACGGCCCCGTGTCCACTGGACACGGCCACGTGTTTGACAAAAATCTGCAGGCCAGTAGCCAAACAGCAGGTCTGGGAGGTGAGCACGGGGGCATGTTGGCTGGACACGTCCCCGTGTGGACAGTCTGAAAGCCTGAAAAACAGGTTTCTTCCTCCGGTTTTTCCATCCTGGTCCTATAAGTGCTGAGGCTTAACACCCCAAGCCTTGGTTTGTACCTGTTTCATCACTTAATACCACACCAAGCAACACAAACATCCTAAATTACCATAGTTAATTGTTCCAAGCATAAAGAAAAAGAAAAAAAGAAAAATAAAATGCAGAAAATAGTTAGGAAAAGTAAATTGTCTAACACTTGGCACGCAGGACATCAATTGTTCAAGATTGCATAGGGTTAACCTGGGGAGTCATCAATCAACCGCCTCCTCCTATGCTCCTACTCCATGTCCTCATCGCTATCATCACCTCCATCCCCATGCCCCGCCATATACTCCCGGATGCTTCCGATATCATCTTGTATATCGTTGATGTTGCGTTCAATAGCTCCGACCCAGTGGTATGTGTTGTTGGCTAGGTTGTAGGCGTTCCTGGTACACATGAGGTTTTCCTGCATAAGATCATGTAAGCTTTGAAAATTAGGAAAACCGCCTCCTTGTGAGGAGGATTGACCCGGATCACCATGGGGTTGATATTGGTAGTGGGGAGGTGGTGCGTGAAGAACTAGGGCCTCCTGTGGGTTCCATGCACAACCTTGCGTCCTTTGGAAACTCACCGTTCCGTCTTCTGCCTCATAAAGTAAGTTCATGGCTCGGCAAATGTGGTAATCAACTCGTCCCGACCATGGGCTTCTTTCAAAGGACCTTTGAATTCGTGTGTAATGCTTGAAAAGACGGTACACCCATCCTCCGAAGAAGATAGGCGTTGGAGCGCGAGCAAGGCGGTTGAGATGCATGTTTCGTAACAGGAGATATGGAACATCGAGGGGCTTCTGGTTGTGGATACAGTGAAGGACAACCAAATCTTTCAACCCTACAACGCCGCTACTGTCGTGACGTTGGTTTAGAGAGTAGGTGAGAAGCCTGTGAATGTAGCGATAGAGCGGATCCCTTAGCTTCGTACTCTTGGTGCTACTAGGGTTGTAGATTCCTTCACCGATTTGAGCCCATGCAGCTTGTCGTTCATTTTCATCCAAGTCTCGTAATCCTCCGGTATTTTCTTCGTTTCCCGATTCCTCCTCTTGGTATAGTCCTATTATGGCTCCAAACTGTGCCATGGAGATCGAGTACATTGTCCCGCCACACCTAAATGCAACCCCTTCATTGTCGAAAGGGTCACACCTTGAAGTGAAGGTAAAAGTACTGTAGAACTCCATGGTGCATTGATGCATCGACCGAAGCCGAGTGTTTAATGCAACAGCTAGTGGTCCCGTAACGATGTTGTTGAATCGGTCCAGCTGGTTTACCAAGGTTAACAGGTCCGTGCAAGCTCTCCTGGGGTACTCTTCGGGTCTTGTTTGAAGAATCTCATACCTTGCTCTTACATCAAGCTCCCTTGCATTGAACCTAGTGAACTTTGCCATCTGAAAGAATACACCAAAAGTTAGCACGAGACAATTAGATTTTTAAAGAAACTGCAAACAGTGGCTGGACACGACCCCGTGTCCAGCGGACACGACCCCGTGTCCAGCGGACACGGCCCCGTGTCCAGAGGTCTGTTACTCAAAAACTTCATTTTTCGACCCGGTTTCGAAAACTTGAAAATTTTTGGTCCAATAGGTGCGGTTTCCCCCGAAAATGAAACCCTAAACACCGTTTTTCCCAAAATATCCCGTTTACCCCATCAATTTCATCTTTTTCGGTTCAAGAACAGGGGTTTGGGGTTTTTGTAAGAAATCGGGTGAATCTATGAACAATCTAAGTGTATTTACTTTCCTTAACACTAATCTAACTAAATGCAAACAGATCTAAACAAAAATTTGAGGTTTGATCCGGATGAACTTCAAGAACCCTAGATTTTTCCCCAAATTTTTGGTGTTTTAACTACATGCAAGTAACTAATCTAACTACTAAGAGTGATAGAATCATACCTTGATGTTGTTAGATCGATAGGAGACGTCGAAATTTCGCGAAAAATCGCCTGGAACCAGAGCTTTTGTGGGGAAACGGGGCGTGTGGAATGAAGAAACTGTTTTGAAAAAGGGGTTTTATCCCGTCTGCAGCGCGAACACGGCCCCGTGCCGAGCGAGTTTTTTTTTTTAAGTGCTCGTGTGAGTGCCCCCTTTTCCCATAAGCTATGATTAGAAAACTTACCGCTTTATTTTGTCGTCTCAATCATTCGTAACTTACCAGGCATGATGTTTTTATTCTTCCACTGTTTGAAGCGAGATCTCTTCTTCCTCATCCTCAATAAATCCTTGATAGAGTTTTAGCCGTTGGCCATTGACTTTAAATGGTGGCCCATTTCGAGTTTTAACTTCTACTGCCCGTGTGGAAAAATGTGGGTGACGGAAAAAGGTCCTGACCACCTAGACTTTAATTTACCAGGAAACAATTGAAGTCGTGAATTAAACAAAAGAACTAAATCTCCTACCCGAATTCATTAGGTTTAATATGTTTGTCATGCAAATTTTTCATTCTTTCCTTATAAATTTCAGAGTTTGAGTATGCATAATTCCTAAGCTCGTCTAATTCATTTTTTTGACAAAATCGATTTTTACCAGCAAATTCTAGATCTAAGTTTACATTTTCTATTGCCCAGTAGGCTTTGTGTGCAATTTCTACTGGCAAATGACAACTTTTTCCATAGACTAGCTTATATGGGGTTGTACCTATTGTTGTTTTATAAGCAATTCGAAAAGCCCATAAAGCATCGTCTAATTTATCTGCCCGTTCCTTTTTATTTATCCCTACGGTTTTTTCGAGTATTCGTTTTAAACCTCTATTAGTCACTTCGGCTTGCCCTTTTGTTTGAGGATGATATGTTGTTGAAACCCGGTGATAAACCCCATATCTTGTTAAAAAAATTTCAAGTTGATGGTTGCAAAAATGGGTACCTCTATCACTTATTAAAGCTTTAGGTGTGCCAAAACGAGAGAATAATTTTTTCAGAAATCTTACCACGACTCTTCCATCATTTGTTGGAAGTGCCTCGGCCTCGGCCCATTTAGACAAGTAATCTACTGCCACAAGTATATATTTGTTTCCTTTCGATGGTGGGAAAGGTCCCATAAAGTCGAGTCCCCACACATCAAAAATTTCACAAATAAGAATGCCATTTTGTGGCATTTCATTTTTGGAAGAAATATTACCTGTTCATTGGCAAGCATCACATGTCTTTACAAGATTTTGAGCATCTTTGTAAATGGTTGGCCAATAAAATCCTGAATCGAATACCTTTCGTGCGGTACTGGCAGCACCATGATGTCCTCCGTATGGACCATCATGACAATGGCGGAGAATTCTTCATGCTTCACCACCATGTACGCATCGTCGGACGAGTTGGTCAGCACACATTTTGAAAAGATATGGATCTTCCCAAAAGTAGTGTTTCACATTGGCAAAGAATTTTTTTCTTTGATGATGTGGCCATCCTTTTGCGACTATACCGCTAGCTAGGTAGTTAGCATAGTCGGCGTACCATGGTTCTTCCTTATATTCCACCATTTCCAGGGACTCAGTTGGAAATTTTTCGTTGATTTGCTCGTCCCTGGTTGCCTCTAAAGCTGGGTCTGCTAAGCGTGAAAGATGATCTGCTGCGGTATTTTCTGCTCCTCTTTTGTCCTTGATTTCAATGTCAAATTCTTGGAGGAGTAGAATCCACCTAATCAAACGTGGTTTTGCGTCTTGCTTCTTGAAGAGATATCGAATGGCTGCATGGTCTGTATAGACTATAGTTTTAGAAAGAACAAGATAAGAACGAAATTTATCAAAAGCAAATACCACAGCTAGTAACTCTTTTTCAGTTGTTGTGTAATTTTCTTGTGCATCATTAAGTGTTTTACTAGCATAATAGATTGGGTGGAAATGCTTTTCTTTTCTCTGTCCCAAGACAGCTCCAACTGCAAAGTCACTAGCATCACACATGATTTCGAAAGGAAATTTCCAATCAGGCTCTATCATGATAGGTGCATTGACTAGCATTTCCTTTAGGGTAAGAAATGCTTGATTGCAATCCTTGTCAAAGATGAATGGAGCATCTTTTTCAAGCAATTTTGTTAGAGGCCTTGAGATTTTTTAAAAGTCTTTGATAAATCGCCTATAAAATCCGGCATGCCCTAGGAAACTTCTGATAGCTCTTACGGAGGATGGAGGTGGTAATCTAGAAATGGTATCTATTTTGGCTCGATCCACCTCCATTCCTTCGCTTGAGATTTTGTGACCGAGTACTATTCCCTCCTTTACCATGAAATGGCATTTCTCCCAATTAAGGGCGAGGTTAGTTTCCTCACATCGGGATAGCATTCGTTCAAGGTTATCGAGGCATTGGTCATATGAATCCCCAAAGATAGAGAAGTCGTACATGAAGACTTCCATTGTCTTTTCTATCATGTCATGGAAAATAGCTACCATGCAACGTTGGAATGTTGCAGGGGCATTACATAGACCAAACGGCATGCGTCGATAAGCAAAAGTTCCATAGGGACATGTGAAAGTTGTCTTCTCTTGGTCTTCGGGTGCTATCGGGATTTGAAAGTAACCTGAAAAACCATCCAAGAAATAGTAAAATTTATGACCGGATAATCTTTCTAACATTTGATCAATGAAGGGTAAAGGAAAGTGATCCTTTCTTGTTGCTTCATTTAATCGTCTATAATCTATACATACCCTCCATCCTGTGACGGTTCTCGTTGGTATTAGTTCATTCTTTTCGTTAGTTATTACCGTCATACCTCCTTTCTTTGGAACTACTTGGACGGGACTCACCCAAGGACTATCGGAGATAGGATAGATAAGTCCGGCGTCAAGTAGCTTGATGACTTCGTTTTTAACCACTTCTTGAACATTTGGATTTACACGACGTTGTGGTTGTATGACCGATTTGTAGTCATCATTCATCAAAATTTTGTGTGTGCACATAGAATGACTAATTCCTTTTATGTCAACAAGTTTCCAAGCTATTGCATTTTTGTGTTTTTTCAAAAGATTAATTAATTTTTCTTTTTCTAAGTTATCTAATTTAGAAGAAATAATTACAGGTAACTTACCATCTTTGTCTAGAAAAGCATATTCCAAACCTTTTGGAAGTTCTTTGAGCTCAAGTGGTGGGTCTTTAGGAGACTCCTTATTTGGTTGCTCATTTCGATCAAGAACTTTAAAAGTTTGTTCTATGGCGACCTCTTCTTCAACAAAGTGGTCAATCTCTTCACTTGTATCGGGTGGTTCATCTTCATCTTCAATTAGGGGGTCATTATTGCCGAATGGATATTTCATTGATCGTTCGAGATCGACACTTCTTTTAAATGCCCCTAATTGAAGAGGTAGATTATTGAACTTCCGGTTTTTCAAAGCTTCGTGAGTTTTTACAAATGGTCGTCCCAACACTAGAGGAGCGTCATCGAGGATGACAAAGTCGGTTGGGATTACCATTTGATTTGTTTGAACCAAGACATCTTCAACTATACCGATTGATTTTATTACTTTCCGATTGGATAGAAAAATGGGTATTTGAAGTGGAGAAAACTCACTAATACTTAATTTTTCGAAAATGTAGTTAGGCATTATGTTAACACAAAGATCTTTATCGATTGTGACATTACTAATAAACGAATTTTGAAAGAAACATGGAACCGGTGTGATGTTAATTTCAAATGGGTCTTCTTTTATTAGTGAAGTTTGATTATTAGTTAACTTAACACTTACCATTTCGTCAATTCTAGTGTTAGTGTTTAACTCTTTTAAAAACTTAGCATGAGTGGGTACTAAACAATGATTTTCGAAAGAAGGTGTCAAGAGATTAATTTCTTCAAAATTAGACTCTTCTTGGATTTTAACGTTGTCGGACTCACCTTTTTCGTTGTTTAACTCATGTGTTGGTTTTTCACTTATTTGTTCTTCCATTTTTACATTTTCAGTTATCTCTTCTTTTTTTAATTCTTCTCTTGCGCGGGACTCCTCTTCCCTTGCGCGAGCTTCTTTTATACATCGATCGATAACTCTAATGTGTTCTAATATCCTATCGGTCACTTCGGTTATAGAAAAAGAATCGGAATTTTCTAAGCTTGAATCCGGTTGTTCGACCCTTTGTTCCTCATAGTACTCATATGAAGTAGCCTCTCTATCCCTATGGATAGGGGTAAGGTGTGCCTACATCCCACCCTCCCCAGACCCTACCAATAGCTCTGCTATTTGTGGGATTTTACTGGGTATGATTGATTGATTGATTGATTGATTGAGTACTCATATGAAGTAGATGGTTCGCACCATTGTTCTTCATTGTAAGCATATGATGGATAAGGTTCATAATTTTGTTCTTCATAATACTCATATGAGGTGGGTTGTTCACGCCATGGTTCCTCATAATAAGTATATGAAGGTGGTTGCTCATATCTTGGTTCCTCAAAGTATGAGTAAGAAGGCTCATACCTTGGTTCATCAAAATATGAGTATGAGGGAGGAGGTTCATACCTTTGGTCTTCATAGGATGTGTATGAAGTTGATGGCTCGTACCTGGGCTCCTCATAGTAGGTGTATGAATTGGATGGTTGATATGAGTGATTATTTTGAATCGAACGTGCATTACGGCAATTAGTGCAATAATTACCCCTATAATCATCCTCATCATAGGTGTAGTTGTAACCTCCTGAGTATTGATCCATAAGAATCACTCAGCAGACCACAACCGAGTCTCGAGATCAGAAAACAAAAATAAAAACGGAAACAGAGGCTGGACACGGCCCCGTGTTCAGTGAGCACGGCCCCGTGTTCAGGATCTGTATCTGGGCGTTTTAATTAAATTTACTGATTTCGTTGAACACGGGGCGTGTTCAGTGAGCACGGCCCGTGGTCAAGCTTCTGTTACTGGGTGTTTTTCTGAAAATGCTGGACACGGCCCCGTGTTCAGTGAACACGGCCCCGTGTACAGGTTACTGTAAATGCAAATCTAAACTAAAATGCAGAAAAAATGCGCGCGTTTTAAAAAGGTTTTGAAAAACTGATTAGGCCGTCGATTTTAAGCTTTCTTAAAATCTTTGTGTCCCCGGCAGCGGCGCCAAAAACTTGATGCGTGTGAAGTGTCGTATATATTAGGTGTATATTTTAAGCCCTTTTTAACACTTATTTTAGCCAAGTTTTAAATTTATAAAACACGATATTTCACTAACACTAAACACACATATATTTCACTAACACTAAACACACATATGGGCAAGTGCACCCATCGTTGAGCGTAGTATAGTGTTGGTAAGATACCGAGGTCGTCCAAGGACACAAGAGCTTTTAGTACCGGTTTATCCTCAACGTCTAATCAAAATAAAAAGTTAGAAAAATGTTTTAAGCTAAGAAAAATAAAAACTAACTAAAATGCTGAAAAATAAAAATAAAAGAAAAACAGATAGACAAGATGAATCACTTGGTTCCGACTCGTATCTAGTATAACCTTTGATTATTTCCGCACTTTTGCACATAATTAAGAGATTATCTTAGTTATTGTAGTAGGCCCCTCTTTTGAAGGTGACGTTACCCTCACCCCAGTAGTTTGAGTCAGCAAGGATACAATCCTAAAAGGGTGGATTATTGGAAGATAATGAATTAAGTTATTAATGCAGTATTGTGGTAGGCCCGCTTTTGGCGGTGACGTTACCCTCGGCTAAGTAGTCTGAGTCAGCAGGGATACAGTCCTAAATAGCCGGGTTATAGTATTAATAGTAGTTAACTTATGAGGGGGTCAAAGAGTTTGGACCCCCGCCATCCAATACCGTGAAGTATTGAAGGAGGTCCTACTAAATTTGACCCAGGTCCATTGCAGGACCTCTAAACGCTGAACAATGGCAAGACCTTTACCAAACCGTTCCCTTAACCCCCAACCAGGTAGCCAACATACCTCCATATAGACCGTGGAGATATGAATGGTGAAAATCCTTTATTTTATATAGACAGTAAAATAATGCCAAGACACCACGGACAAACGATAAGGAAAGATCACCTTCAACATAAGTAACTAGTTATTAAAGTCATTAATACAAAACCAAATAAAAAGTGCAAAAGATTAGAAATAAAAAGTATTATACTAGACACTTTGTCTTCACCAAGTGATGTAAGAGACTTAGGCAAACATGGCCTTGATTGTCAAGAACTCTTACGATCAATCTTGGATCCCGAGACGACTCACACACTCTACGATGGACAATGGATGATGGTGGTGGATGATGGTGTTGTGATGGTGGTGGGTGGTGGATGAAGTGTGAGAGAGGTGGTGTGCCAAGGGATGAGTTGAAATGAATCCAAGCACTCCTATTTATAGGCTGAACAGAGAGCTGGGCACGGCCCCGTGTCCGATGGGCACGGCCCCGTGCCCGTCTGACACTCTCTCTCCTCATTAATTGTAATTCGCAATTACAATTAATGCGCCTGCTGTACTTTCGCCACGCCCCCGTGTCCGCTGGGCACGGCCCCGTGGTGGGCAATAGAAGCTTCTATAGGTTTGTCTTTTCTGCTGCTTCTTGGGCACGGCCCCGTGCTGGCTGAGCACGGGGCGTGTTCAGTCTTCTGACTTCTCTATTTTGCTTTGGAAGGTGCCGTTGAGGGGTCGGGCAGTCCACTAATGTTCCTTTTCTTGTATTTATGTTGGAATTAGCTGTCTTTTTGCTTCTTTTGTGTTTTTGAGCTCATTTAATCCTGAAAATACAAAAGGAAGACAAAAACACTCTTTTTCCAATATTAGTACTTAAAAAGGGTTAGTTTTATGCCTCATTTGATGTAATTTATATGTTGCATTTTACACACATCACCCTGGTAGGTTAATAAAGGGTAAGGATGCAGAGCAGTACGGGAAGTTCCTCGAGATGTTGAAGAAGTTGCACGTGAATATTCCGTTCGTAGAGGTCTAATCGAAAATGCCGAAGTACGCGAAGTTTCTCAAGGACTTGCTCACGAATAAGAAGAAGCTGGAGGACATGTCCACTGTCACATTGAGCGAGGAGTGTTCTTCCGTCTTGCAGAATAAGTTACCGAAGAAGGTTTCTGATCCTGGTAGCTTCACCATTCCGTGTCTGATCGGAAATCTCATCGTCAGCAATGCGCTGGCAGACCTAGGGGCTAGCATAAATCTTATGCCATATTCCATCTTTGCTAAGCTCAATCTAGGCGAGCCTTCCCCTACGCGCATGAGTCTTCAGTTGGCTGATCGATCAGTGAAGTTCCCAAGAGGGATTGTAGAGAATATGCTAGTGAAGGTCGACAAATTCGTATTTCCAGTTGACTTCGTCATCCTTGACATGGACGAGGACTCTGAGGTCCCGCTGATTTTAGGTCATCCATTCCTTGCCACTGCACGAGCACTCATTGATGTGCGCAACGGCAAGACGACTCTTCGAGTTGATGAGGATGTGGTCACATTCGACATTCAACGTTCTATGAGGCATACCCAGCAGCATGATGACACTCTATACTTTATCGATACTCTTATGTCACATGTGGGGAGCCCCCTCAGCGAGATTTGCGGGAAAGATGCGTCTGATACGCAGCTTTCGAGTATGGATGATCAGGGGAGCGGGGTCACTGAGTTGGATGTTGAGCAGGACCCTCTGTCGCAGGCTACCGAGCCTTCCCCTAGATTCGAGGTGTTTGAGGTCATCAAGGAAGAGGAGATTCTGAAGGAGAGACCGTCTGTTGAGGTACCCCCACCCCCGGAGTTGAAGGAGTTGCCGTCTCATCTGGAGTACGCATTCTTGGGTGAGGGATCTTAGTTACCCGTCATCATTTCTGCTGGATTGACGGATGAGGAGAAGAAGAAGCTGATGAGTGTCCTGAGAGATCATAGGCAGGCGATTGCGTGGAAGCTGATGGATATCAAGGGTATAAACCCTTCGTTTTGCACGCACAAGATCTTGATGGAAGAGGAGTTCAAGCCGGTGGTTCAGCCTCAGAGAAGGCTAAACCCTAATATGCAGGACGTTGTGAAGAAAGAGGTGATTAAGTTGCTGGATGCAGGACTGATTTACCCGATTTCGGAGTCTGCATGGGTGAGTCCCATCCAGGTGGTCCCCAAGAAGGGGGGTATGACAGTAGTCGTCAACGATAAGAATGAATTGATACCCACCCGGACCGTCACCGGCTGGAGAGTTTGCATAGATTATCACAGACTCAATGATGCCACATGTAAGGATCACTTTCCTTTGCCGTTTATTGATCAGATGCTGGAGCGATTGTCAGGACAGCAATTCTATTGCTTTCTTGATGGATTCTCAGGTTATTTCCAGATCCCTATTGCACCATAGGACCAGGAAAAGACCACATTTACATGCCCCTTTGGCACCTTTGCGTATCGACGCATGCCATTTGGGCTGTGTAACGCTCCAGCCACATTTCAGCGTTGTATGGTGGCGATATTTCATGAGTTGATCGAGGACTCCATGGAGGTGTTTATGGATGACTTTTCTGTATTTGGAAATTCCTTCGATCACTGTCTGCGTAATCTCGAGCGTGTGCTTACTCGATGTGAAGAGACGAACCTGATGCTTAACTGGGAAAAGTGTCATTTCATGGTTCGAGAGGGGATTGTGCTAGGGCACAAGATTTCACAGGTGGGGCTTGAGGTTGATCAAGCCAAGGTTGATGTTATTTCCAAACTCCCGCTGCCTACTTCTGTGAAATCGATTAGGAGTTTCTTGGGTCATGCGGGATTCTACCGCCGCTTCATTCGTGACTTTTCAAAGATTGCTCGCCCGATGACCCAGCTGCTAGAGAAGGATAGGCCATTCGTGTTTGATGATGAGTGTTTGAAGGCCTTCAAGTTTATTAAAGGGAAGTTAGTGAGTGCTCCCATTCTGATTGCTCCAGATTGGAGCCTCCCATTCGAGATCATGTGCGATGCTAGCGACTTCGCCGTTGGGGCCGTTCTAGGGCAGCGTAGGGAGAAGCACTTTCATCCCATTTACTACGCTAGCAAGACCCTAAACGACGCCCAGGAGAACTACACCACGACAGAGAAGGAGTTACTAGCAGTCGTATTCGCGTGCGACAAATTCCGGTCTTATCTTGTGCTGTCAAAGACCGTTATTTTCACGGATCATGCAGCCCTGCGATACTTGTTTGCGAAGAAGGATGCGAAGCCGAGGTTGATTCGGTGGATTCTGCTACTTCAGGAGTTTGATCTAGAGATAAAAGACAAAAAGGGGGCTGGAAATGTTGCAGCAGATCATCTGTCACGATTAGAAAGCCCCGAGATAGAGAAAACTCGGAAGGAGAGGATAGGGGATGACTTTCCCCATGAGGTTTTGATGTTTTTGAAAGCCACCAAGGAAGGCTTTCCCTGGTTCACTGATCTGGCGAATTACTTGTCTACAGGTGACCTTGTGGAGGGTATGACGTATCAGCAAAAGAAGAAATTCTTTGCGGATGTCAAGCACTACATTTGGGAAGATCCGTACTTGTTTAGGATTGGAGTAGACCAGGTTATTAGGAGATGTGTGTTTGGGTCCGAATCCCGCAGTATTCTGCGGCATTGTCATGAGGGACCGTCTGGTGGCCATTACGGAGCGAGTTACACCGCCAAACGGGTGTTTGACGCGGGATTTTATTGGCCGACCATATTTAGGGACGCACATGAGTTTGTGCGAAGTTGTGATGCCTGTCAGAGGACAGGAAATATCTCATTCCGTAATGAGATGCCCCAAAACCCCATTCAGGTGGTTGAGATCTTCGATATATGGGGCATCGATTTCATGGGTCCGTTCCCCATGTCTAGAGGAAACCGATACATCCTAGTTGCAGTCGACTATGTTTCTAAGTGGGTGGAGGCAGAGGCCTTGCCTACGAACGACGCTAGGGTTGTTGTGAGATTCTTGAGGAGACTTTTTGCTAGGTTCGGGACACCGAAGTCCTTGATATCTGATCGAGGCACCCACTTTTGCAATTCACAGATGGAGAAGGTCTTGAAACGCTTTGGGGTGACCCATCGGCTTTCAACAGCCTATCATCCACAGACAAGTGAGCAGGTGGAAAATTCGAACAGGGGAATTAAGCGAATTCTGGAGAAGACTGTCGGAAACAGTCGTATTGATTGGTCTGAGAAGTTGGATAACGCTCTGTGGGCTTTCCGAACTGCATATAGGACGCCTATTGGGACCACACCATTTAGGTTAGTTTATGGGAAAACGTGTCATCTACCGGTTGAGCTAGAGCATCGTGCATACTGGGCACTGAAGGCAGTCAATCTTGACTTGCCAGTTGCGGGTAAGAACCGGTTTCTTCAGATTCACGAGTTAGAGGAGTTACGCGAGGAGGCGTATGAAAAGTCATGGGCATATAAAGAGCGTACTAAGGCGTTGCACGACAAACACTTGAAACAGGTGAAAGAGTTCAAGTGTGGGAAAAAGGTGTTGCTATACAATTCCCGGTTGAAGCTGTTCCCCGGAAAGTTGAAGTCACGTTGGCATGGACCATATGTGGTTACACGGGTGTTCCCGTATGGAACGGTAGAGGTTGAGAATGAGGACGGTCAGAGGTTTAAGGTCAATGGTCACCGGTTGAAGCATTTTGTCGAGGGACCGACCGAGGAGAGAGAGGAGGAGGTACTGGACCTCCCGGTTATGAGCACGTGAGCGTTTGGTTTGCGTACTCGGATGTTCGTCCGAGTTGTAGAGTTTGTATGGTTTCTCGTAATATTTATTATATTTTTATCTTTTGTGTACATGAGTCTAAATTAGTTGGTTTGAGTCAGTTTTGTCGTTGAGTCAGTTTTACGCTTGGGTTTGTTTGTGTATTATGTGTGCAGGTTTGATTGACCCGTTCGTACTCAATCTCCATTCGGACGACGATTTTGAGCTTATACCATACTGTAAAGGGCAGCCCTGGTATGTCAGTTTTGGATACGATCGCGAAGGAAATGCTATACGATCGAGCTGGATTGGACAAGAGATTTGGAACATACGATTATAAAACCAGCTAAGTCATTTCCAATTTGCCCTTAGTCTTTTATTTCTTATTTATTTTTAGTTTTTGAGTCGGTTTCCATCCTACATTGAGGGCAATGTAGAGTTTAAGTGCGGGGATGGGAAACTATCGTTTAGTGTTTAGTTAGTAGAGTCTTGAGTCATAAAATTT
>JARYGA010039205.1:0-68546 GCA_030545235.1 Helianthus tuberosus | reverse complement strand
GAAATACTAGTCCACACAGGGACTTAAACAAACAACATACTCTCGTAGGGGTTAACAGAAAGATAGACCCACGTAGGGGTCAAAACAAACAAACAAACATACCCACACAGGGGTCAATACAGCAAGACAGGCCCACGCAGGGGCTCAACTGACACAAGGAAATTACAACAACAGTGGAAGGATTCAATGGTCCTTCTTGCTCTTCCCTTTTATTAGGCTCGTCAATCCTTGGAAGAAAGTTTGTCGCTCCCTGCGATCTCGGTGAAAGTCTCGCTCGACCTGGTCCAGTCTCTGAAGAATTTCCTCCCGTTCTGGGGGAGAAAACCGTGGCGGCTGCGATTGTGTCCGTATTATAGGTCTGACAGGTATCTGGTACCCATGGGTTGGGTATCCTGCTCCCCAAGGAGCTCCATACGGTCCTTCAGGGTTAAAGGCGTTGTAATTGGACGCTACCAAGTATGGGTCGGCTTCAGCGTAATTGTAGTTGGTGTGAACCGGCGGCCCAAATGGGTTGTACATCATAGAACCCGTGTATGCTGGAATCGGGTTATCAAAACCCATCGGTGGTGGTTGCGATGTAACTGGGTTCGAAGGTCCACCCATTTGTGGATCTTCTGGAAGTGGCAGATAGTGACTGCCACTTGATTGTCGAGGAGAGCTAAAATGAAAGTCTCCTCCTCGCGCGGACATCCGCGCTCCGGTTCTCTTACGCCTCGGCGGTTGCGGAGGTGCCGGCTGAACTGGTGGCGGTGGAGGCGATGGCGTGACTGCCATGAATCGTGAATCCTCGGTGGGATCCTGCTGCTGCTGATGAGGCGACGAATGATGCGAGGGTGTAAAATACCACTTGTGTTGATTAAATCGTGCCTGATAACTGTCCGGACCATGGTAGGGTGATCCATGAAAGGACGAACCATCCGAGACCTCGATGGGATGGTTGGGAGTTCCGGTTGCGGGCTCGACGGGATCAGTGTCCTCGTCCATATCCTCTGCATGATCGCCGGTGTAATGATCCTCTGGCCCCAATGGGTTAAAACCCACTGGTTCTTGTATGTAATTTGCCGGGTTAAACCGGCCCCTAAAAACATGTGAGGGGTTACCAAAGGAATTATGCGATAGGGATCGCTGAAGAGGTATGTAAGAAGGTTGAGGGTTGTCGGGCTCATTTTCCGACTGTGGCCCATATGAGTTGTGAATGGGAGGTGTCGAACTGTGCGAGACAGATCGTCTAGCTGGTTGAAATAGGTTCCTCCGGTATTCTCTAGGGTCAGCACTCGCAGTGGTGGTAGGAGCTCGCATGTGCGAAGGTCCTGCCTCGTCGTCATTGGGGTTGGTGATTGGCCCCTTGCCTCGTCCTCTTCGTCGAAAGAATCTTGGCGGCATAATTAATCCTGTCAATACAACATAAGATAACGATAAGAATATATAAAATAAAAGACAAAACAAAACAAAACAAAGTAGAATTTGTCCTATGTTATTTGTCTAGACTCGAAAGTTTTTGAAATGTGCAATTGTGTAACTGAGATTAAACACAAAAGGCTAGTGTTTAATTCACTCAGCGTTGGCTCTGATACCAACCTGTCACACCCCGATTTCCACGTGTCACCGGTGGGCCCGGTGGGGAGTATCGTGACGTGGTTGGCAACATAATAGTTAAACAACACAATATTTAAATGCACAGCGGAAGCAATTGAAAGATATATTTCAACCGAATAAAATATTGTAATATCTTGTATCACAAACAGTTGAAAGTTTATCCACAGACGGATCGAAATAAATAGGAAACAGTAGTTCAATAGACGATAGGCATCTTAAGCTCGCGAGACTCTTTATTGATGCTAAGGAGAGAATCCAGCCTATTACGCTTAGTACCTGCATTTAGTCTTTTGGGAAAATACGTCAGTTTACACTGGTAAATACATTCAACTGACTCATTTTAAAAATGATTAAAAATTGATTTGGATGCACATGGCATAAACATTTTATAACTTGGGATAATTATTTAAATATATAATCTCGTAAAAGAATTACATGTTCCTTATGCGTTCAGTAGCCCGGATCGTGCCGGGTTAAAGATCAATAGACACACCACATTATTTATTTGGCAACTGACAGGTGTACGCCTACACCCCGTGCTTAGGTCGTGGCCATTTCGTAAAATGATGCCAAGGATATCCGGGACATGGTCATTAACCCCCCAAAGGCTTTAAGTAAACAAAACAATTTAAACGGGCTGATCAAATATTCAATTAACCACCATACGATGGAAGATTTAATGCCCGACCAAGCGGTATTTTATATACCGTACCCCAAGCCCGTATAGGGAAAATAAGTTAAAAGTATTTACTTGAGCAAAGTAATAATCACAATAAGCAAATGAAAGTAGCTTTTACTGGTCCTCCTAATCTGGAACGAAGGTTTATAATAACCTATTAGAATCCTAACGGGTCTTTAGTTAAGCTTAAGCTTAGACCGGTTAGTTTCAAAGATACGGTTCGTACGCACGATTAAGCGAAGACCGGAATAGAATGTGATTTAGACCCGACAAGTTAGAAGACTTGCTTAATATGGGTATTTCATACACATTCTGGATTTTGAGATAAAACCGATAAGGTTTGACCCGTTTCGGCTAATTTATGCAAACTAGTTACATAAACCGAACCGAACGCGCAAGAGGCGTAACGGGTAATTATTAGAGCCATATACAGGTTTCCTAAGTTAATATGCTTCAAATATGTTGTGACATCAGTAAGATATCTTTTATTATGCCCGAAATGAATTTAAACACAAACTATGCCCCGTAAGGGTAGTTTGGTCATTTACAAGGTTGTAAAAGAGTTTAAGTATTAATCTGAGTTACAGGTCTGATGTAATCAGCAAAAATACTCAATTTAATAAGTTATAACAGTAGGGTAAAGTATATATGTGAAATTTATCAATTATAACCAAACTATGCACCGTAGGGGCATTTTGGTAATTTCACATAAGCCGAAAAGCTCAAAACTGAAGTCTGAGTTTAACAACTTTTGTTTACTGTTAAAATATTATAATTTACCTAAAATATCAGTAGGTCTCAACCCTTGTATGTTTAAAATAGTCTTAGTACATGCTATGCGTTAAAAAAACGCTTAAAAAGGCGATTAGAAGCCGTTTCCGGGTTCTATATGGAAAACTGATATTTTTATTATTCCAGAAGGTTTAAATAATTTATTTATCATATAAGATCAGTAGCAAAAGGTTTGGGGTCAATTAGATATGTAAAACTCATTTTATAGCCCGAAAGGGCAAAACCGACAATTACCGGATTAAGCCTATGACTATAAAGTTATGCTCAGCCTAAAATTAATTAAAAATCTTCAAAAATCCTAAAATAATATATTACATCAGTGGGTAATAAGTTTGATATCAAAAAGTAGGTTTAATTAGGCTATACGATAATTATGTCGTTTAATCGCTAAAGAAGCTTTCTAATTACGCTAATGAGCATAACTCTCAATCTACACCTCAAACTGATGTCAAAATTTGGGTGCAAGTTTATAATTCAGTAACTAAGGTTTCTACTCTTTTACATTTTCAAAAATCACGTTTTATGGTGAAAAGGGCATAATGGTCAACATATGAGCAATTAACGGAAACATGCATATTAATTAGATAACTAACGAACCAAGGTGTATAATCACAGAGGGTTATACTAGCATGTAACCTAGTCCAATTAAAGCTCTAAGGTATTTCTAAATCATACCAAAACGGGTCAGAACTGAAGTCAAAGCAAAAGTCAAAGCTTTGCGACTTTCGGTTCCGAACCGGGTCTAAACAGTAAATTGCCGGGTTGAACATGTTTAGACATGTTCTTACACTGATTACCAAGTTATATTAATGATCAAACAGGTTGTATGTGTTCTACATTGCTAATTATGCATAAATTAGAAAATAAGCATTCTGTTGACTTTTTAATAACAAGTTTGACCCGACATTTGACCTAGTTAGAGTGGGAATCAGAGGGTGCCCTTTTAAGGGTTTATTGCCCACATAATTACCAACTTATAACTACTTTCAATTCGACTAATCACTGGACCATTAGTGATTAATCGCTAAGTCAACCGTTAATTACGATGGTTTGACTTTTAAGCTAAAACTAAGCAAAAACTTAACTAAGAAAGGTTAAGCATACTTACTAAAGTCCTTTGCACGATTAGTGATCACCTGAGCCTGCTTTGGAGCTCCAGAAATGATCAGGAATGCTGAAGGAAGGTGTGAAGAATTGGTTGCAACCTTGTGGCCTTATATAGTGCTCAAGAACTCATGGATCATTGACACACAAGTCTAACAAGGGTCATGGATCATTTCCATATGTCCCTAAGTGTCTAGGGGTTGCCTAGGGGTCGTGCAAGATGAGGAAAAACATTTATAAGTCGGTTAGAATGCAAATGGAAGACAAGAACCCAAAGTTTTCGGAGCAGACAGCCCCTCGCGGCACGCGTACCCCCCCCCCCCCAGGGCCTTCGCGTGGCGCGAGGCCCCTTCTGCTCAAATCTCATATTTTAGATTTTTACGCTTTGGTCCTTGGCTCTTGGAAACTTTGCTACGACTTTATTTCTTGCACTTTGAACCCTCCAAATTGACTTATAAGGGATTTAAGACATATACCCACTTTGTTAAGTCCTCGGTTAACTTTATTGTTACCCGAAAAGTCATAACTTTCAACGTTGACGCTTTAACCCCTTGTATACGAATTTGAACATAACTTTCTCATACGATAACGAAACTTTATGAAATTTATGTCATGCATTCTAGTGAGCATAATTAACCGTTACAAAGCTTCGGGTTTGTCAAAAGGTCACTCAGAGGTATAACTTAAACATGTTGACACATTTAACCCCTGTAGTTTGTAATCTCTCACTTTCCTTCATATTTAGCTTCGTATGATCC
This sequence comes from Helianthus tuberosus, assembly GCA_030545235.1. Classification (NCBI taxonomy): domain Eukaryota; kingdom Viridiplantae; phylum Streptophyta; class Magnoliopsida; order Asterales; family Asteraceae; genus Helianthus; species Helianthus tuberosus. The sequence continues at coordinate 63,617 of JARYGA010039205.1, read as the reverse complement.
ATGATTTATTCGTTTGAAGGTATTAGCATCATGTACGGTTAATGTACAATATATTTATTCACTGTTGACATTTAGAACTCGTATATTCACATACTTTGCATGATTGTCAACTTTAATCCTTCTATAACATTCTTTCACACGTTCAATCATATGACACGTGTCAACACATTACAGGACGTGAGTTTTCGAGGTGTTACACTACTACTTATTCTATTAGCAAAATTTCTGAAAAGGTAAATCCTTCGGTTAAATGTGGCGTGCAAAACTCCTTTTTCCGGTCATGGGTTCCTCATACGTCGGCGAGCCATTCTTCTATCTCCCTAGGGAGAAGAAAAGCGGGCTCATTGGCATTGGTTTGAGGAGGTGCAACTTCCACCGGGACTTCTTGGAGTTCTTCAAGAGGAGGTTCTGACGGAATGTCGTCCCAACCGGTGGGATTGTGGATTCCAAGTGCTAGGTTCCAATCCTCTTGAGGAAGGATTGGTTCCATAGGAGGTGTTACAAGAATATTTAACCTCTGGTGCAAGAGATTTATTTCTTGAAAACTGTTTTCCAACCCCACCGAAAGATAATTTATACGGTCTATTAGGACCTCCTCTACCGAAGTCATCTCGTCAAGGGCTTCACGTCATGCCATCACGTATCTTACGAGAGTTGCTTCAATTGATGGCCTCCTTTCCCTTCGACTGTTTCTGGAGTGCGCAGAAGTGGTTCCACTGTTTTGGCTAGACATTCTACGAAAACAAACCAAAAATAGTTCGTTTTAATGAAACAGTATCACGGACACGACCCCGTGCTCACTTAGCACGGCCCCGTGTTCATCTTTCTGCAGTTTTTTAGAACAAGGAATCTTGAAGTTTTAAATTATTTTCCCAACTCATGAAGCGTTTTTGAACAGAAATAACTTAAAACAATGTTGTGTAACTTATTTTTAACAAGATTCCTTGAACAAAAGGTAAACAAACATCTCAATAAAGCTTGAAATCAAGCTTCAATGGAGGTGTTGTTGCAAGAAAGATGAAGAAGAAGGTAATGGATAAAAGAGGAAGGGACAAGGTGTTTGTTAGAAACTTCTTTTAGAACATACCTAGGATGGTAAGTTAGAAAATCCTTTCAAATCTCTGTCCCTGAATGGTCCAAATGTGCAGGATTCTTGGCTGCATTTATAGAAAACGACAGCAGGTTGGACACGGCCCCGTGTCCACTGGACACGGCCCCGTGTGCAGGCAAGATCCTGACACGTTTTGTCCGTATTCTGACAGAAGTCAGAAGGGAATCTTTTGGTGGACACGGGGGCGTGTTGACCTGGGCACGGCCCCGTGTCGGAAGGCTGTTTATGAAGTTTGTCTATTTTTAAGGAACTTTTCCAGATCGGGCGGTTCCTTTACTGGATGGAACAACCCCAAAGTGCCTAAGATACCTTAATTGTTCTAGATTAAGACGAGAACGCAAGAGGTTGTCGGTGAGGGTGATTCCTATGCTATATGTAGGTGGACAAGTCCAACCCTTTCCCGGGCTCTCGTTAAAGAAGGTGTATGTCGAATCGCTCAGATCTATGTATGCATCGAACGAAGTCGATGGGGAGTCCTTCACGGCACAATCGACACAGGGACGACTATCGCTCAAGTCCTCACTAGAGTTACAAGTATCGTCGGAAACAACGAAGTTGTTTGAATGCGAGCCCAACCCTTCTTCTTGGTTATCGTCTCGGGATAGATCATTGAAATCTTTCCTAAGTTCTTTTAACCAATTAAGAATTAGATCTTCTAATTGAAATAATTCATCGAGAAGCATTTCTCCTAGAATATCCGGTTGAGAGCATTCGAGGGAGAGATAGGGATTATTTTTACTTTCGCCCCTCTTAAGGATACAAGGAAACGATGGGTCTATATAGTGGGGCTTATAATTTAGAAAATAACATTCTAATTCCTTATGGGTACCACCACATAATTAACACCACGTACCATAAGAGTGCCGAAAGTAAAAAGTATCAGTATCACTCATGTTTGTGTCAGAATTTACCAACCGCCGGGATCTTACGGTTCTGTTTTCAGTAACTGAATCTTGGGCACGGGGGCGTGTTGAGTGGGCACGGCCCCGTGTTCAGCTTACTGTCTGACTTAAAACAGGATTGCCAGTTCCAATGATTGGGCACGGGGCGTGTTCAGCGGGCACGGCCCGTGCTGAGTTCTGCAGAAGCTGAAAAACTAACAAAAATCCTAAAAAAATGAAAAATAAGAAAAACGATTAGGCCACTGATTCCTAACTTTTTTAAAATCCTTGTGTCCCCGGCAACGGCGCCAAAAACTTGATGCGTGTGAAGTGACGTTAGTTTTTAATATATTTATTAAGCCCTTTTTTAACACTTTTTAGTCAAGTTTTAAATTTATAAAACACGATATTTACTAACACTAAACACACATATGGGCAAGTGCACCCATCGTGAGCGTAGTATAGCGTTGGCAAGATACCGATGTTGTCCAAGGACACAAGAGCTTTTAGTACCGGTTTATCCTCAATGTCTAATCAAATTAAAAGTTTAGAAAAATGTTTTGAACTAAGAAAATAAAAATTAACTAAATGCTGAAAATAAAAATAAAAGAAAAACAGATAGACAAGATGAATCACTTGGCTCCGACTAGTGTTTAGTGTAACCTTTGATTATTTCCGCACTTTTGCACTTATTTAAGAGATTATCTTAGTTATTGTAGTAGGCCCATTCTTTTGGAGGTGACGTTACCCTCAACCCAGTAGTTTGAGTCAGCAAGGATACAATCCTAAAGGGTTAGATTATTGAAAGATAATTAATTAAGTTATTAATGCAAATTATGGTAGGCCCCTCTTTTGAAGGTGACGTTACCCTCGGCTAAGTAGTCTGAGTCAGCAAGGATACAGTCCTAAGTAGCCGGGTTATAGTATTAATAGTAGTTTAACTTATGAGGGAATCAAAGAGTTTGGACCCCCGCCATCCAATACCGTTAAGTATTGAAGGAGGTCCTACTAAATTTGACCCAGGTCCCTTGCAGGATCTCTAAACGCTGAACAACGACAAGACTCTTACCAAACCGTTCCCTTAACCCCCGACCAGGTAGCCAACATACCTCCATATAGACCGTGGAGATATGAATGGTGAAAATCTTTTATTTTATATAGACAGTAAAATAATGCCAAGACACCACGGACAAACGATAAGGAAGAATCACCATCAACATAAGAAACTAGTTATTAAAGTCATTAATACAAAACCAATTAAAAAGTGCGAAAAGATTAAAAATAAAAAGTATTACACTAGACACTTTGTCTTCACCAAGTGATGTAAGAGACTTAGGCAAACATGGCCTTGATTGTCAAGAACTCTTACGATCAATCTTGGATCCCGAGACGACTCACACACTCTATGATGGACAATGGATGATGGTGGTGGATGATGGTGTTATGGTGGTGGTGGGTGGTGGGTGAAGTGTGAGAGAGGTGGTGTGCCAAGGGATGGTTTGAGCTTGAGCCAAGCACTCCTATTTATAGGCTGAATAGAAGCTTCGGCACGGCCCCGTGTCCAGTGGGCACGGCCCTGTGTCCACATCCTTCTCTTTCTTCATTAATTGCTCTTGTCTTTATTAGTTGACCACGTCCCCGTGTCCGCTGAGCACGACCCCGTGTGCAGAAGCATATCTATACTATGAAGATTTTCCTGGATTCTGCGAATCTTATAGTTGACCACGGCCCCGTGCCCGCTGAGTACGGCCCCGTGGTGGGCAATAGAAGCTTCTACTACTTTGTCTTTTCTGCTGACACTTGGGCACGCCCCCGTGCTGGCTGAGCACGGGGCGTGTTCAGTCTTCTGTCTTCTTGTTTTGCTTGGGAAGATGCTGTCGTGGGGTCGGGCATGTCACGTTTGTTCCTTTTCTTGTATTTATGTTAGATTTTGCTGTCTTTTTGCTTCTTTTGTTAATTTGAGCTCATTTAATCCTGAAAATACAAAAGGAAGACAAAAGCACACTTTTTCCAACATTAGTACTAAAAAAGGGTTATTTTTATGCCACAATTGATGTAATTTATATGTTGCATTTTGCACACATCAATATTACAGGCGTTTTATTGAAAATTTCTCAAGGATTGCAGTACCCCTAACTTCGTTGACTAGAAAGAATATTAAGTTTGATTGGGGTCCTAAGCAACAAGAATCCTTTGATATTCCTAAACAGAAGTTGAGCAATGCTCCTGTGTTGACATTGCCTGAAGGAATTGAAGAATTTGTGGTTTACTGCGATGCATCGCATACTGGCATGAGATGTGTGCTAATGCAGAAAGGTAAAGTTATTGCATACGCTTCTCGACAACTGAAACTGTGGAGACATTATTTATATGGCACCAAGTGTGTGATCTATTCTGATCATAAAAGCCTTCAACACTTGTTTAACCAAAAGGATCTGAACATGAGGCAACGACGATGGATGGAGACTTTGAATGACTATGATTGTGAAATCCGATACCATCCAGGCAAGGAAAATGTGGTCGCTGATGCCTTAAGTAGGAAGGAAAGGGTTACGCCCATTAGAATCAATGCCAAGAGCATTGAATTGAAAAACAGTTTGAATGAAAAGTTGTTAGCCACTCAGAAGGAAGCTGTATTATAAGCTAGCTATCCGAATGAAAAATTGGGGGTAACTGCTGAGCAGTTATCTTATGGCAAGGATGGAATCCTAAGATTGAATGGACGAATATGGGTTCCGATCCATGGAGGACTTTGGGATGTTATCCTCCAAGAAGCCCACAGTTCTAAGTATTCCGTTCATCCTGGAAGTGATAAAATGTACCAGTATTTGAAGGCAAATTATTGGTGGATAGGGTTGAAAAAGTCTATAGCCACTTATGTGGCCAAATGTCTGACATGTGCTCAAGTTAAAGCAGAACACCAGAAGCCTTCAGGTTTGCTACAACAGCCTGAACTTCCCACCTGGAAGTGGGAAATGGTGACTATGGATTTTATCACAAAGTTACCGAAGACAAAACGAGGAAATGATACTATATGGGTGATAGTGGATAGACTGACTAAGTCAGCCCACTTCTTACCTATTAAGGAAACACACAGCTCAGATAAGTTAGCTCAGCTGTACGTGGATAAGATTGTATCTCTCCACGGAGTGCCAGTGTCTATCATCTGTGATAGGGATATAAGGTATACATCGCATTTCTGGAAAAGCTTTCAGCAATCCCTAGGCATTCGATTAAATTTCAGCACTACATATCATCCTCAGACGGATGGTTAAAGTGAATGTACTATTCAAACACTGGAAGATATGTTAAGAGCTTGTGTTATTAACTTAGGAGGAAGTTGGGATGATCATCTTCCATTGATTGAATTTTCGTACAATAATAGTTATCATTCCAGTATTCAAGCTACACCTTTTGAAGCTTTGTATGGAAGAATGTGCAGAACGCCCGTTTGTTGGGCAGAAGTTGGAGATGTCTAACTCACAGGACCTGATATAGTCCTGGAGACGACAGACAAGATTGTATAGATAAGAGATCGTCTCAAAGCTGCCAGGGATAGGCAGAAAAGCTAAGCGGATAAAAGGCGTAAACCTCTAAAATTCAAGGTTGGTGACAAATTGTTACTGAAAGTATCACCCTGGAAAGGGGTAATGCAATTTGGCAAGAAAGGCAAGTTAAGCCCAAGATATATAGGACCATTCGAGATCATCGAATGTGTTGGAACAGTGGCTTATAAGTTAAATTTGCCTGAAGAGCTCAGTGGTATTCATAATGTATTCCACATCTGCAATCTGAAGAAATGTCTAGCTGATGAATCGCTAGTCATAACGCATACAGATGTGCACATAGATGAGAGCCTGAAATTTGTTGAGAAACCTTTGTCAATTAAGGATCGACAGGTTAAGAAGCTTCGAAGGAAGCAGGTACCAATTGTAAAGGTTAAATGGGATGTCCGTAGAGGTCCCGAGTATATGTGGGAGGTAGAGTCCATAATGAAAGAGAAGTACCATCATTTATTTCAGTAAATCTCAATGTCGAGATTTCTTTTAAGGGGGTGAGGATGTAACACCTCGTAAAATCATGTCCAATATAGTATCGACATGTGTCATGGACTTTAAACGTGTAACGGGTTGATTATGAGGGACTAAAGTTGACAAACGAAGAAAGTATGTGTATATAAGGATACAAAGTGTCAACATTTGATAATTATGCCTTTTTACAACCCTACACGATGTTTATACCCTAAAACGAATGTATCATGAAGCGTATGAAGTCGTTTGTGGACGAAAGTGAAAGTTTACAAGACGCGAGGGTTAAAAGTGTCAACATCTTTAAGTTATACCTCTGAGTGACCTTTTAGCGAACCTGAAGCCTTGTAACGATTAATTATACTCCCAAGAATAAGTGGTAAAAATTTCACAAGGTTTCGATATCGTATGAGAAAGATACGCTAACTTTCGTAATTAAGGGGTTAAAAGGGCCAACGAGGCAAAACTTGTGTTTTCGGTTATCGTTTAACGAAACCGGACCTAATGATGATTGGTTATATCTCATGGATCATAGAAATAAAAATTTCATGGGTTAAAAGTGCTTAAAATGGAATAAATTACGCATTAGAAGGTCCAGGGGGTGAAAATGACATTTTTGAAATTTGGTTGGCTGGTAACTGAGTTGCTGGCGCTGCGCCACCACCTGAGCACTCCTCCGTCGCGCGACGCGACGGACTGCCAGCTCAGAAAGTTGTTGTTTAACGTGGCAGCTTGCATGTTTACTAAATTCCGCGAGTTTGCCACCCTCTAGCTGCTTGAAACACGTCCCTAGACACTTGTTTTCATCTCTTGAGTTCCCTTAACACATGGATCAATCGCCATGATCTTCCTTGGCTATATATAGAGCCCTTTGTTGCAACTTTGTGAACTCACACTTTCACATTTGCTTGTTCTAACTCTCTGGAGCATTCTTGGCAATTGAAAAGCCTTTCCTCTATTCCAATCTCGTGCTAAGGACCATTGTAAGTCATCTTATCTTCTGTAATTCAGTTTTAATTAGTTTAATGGCCCAAAGTCAAACCGTCGTAATTAAGGTTTGACTTAGTGATTAATCACTAATGGTCCAGTCAATTCTCGAATTGAAAGTACCTTTGAGTTGGTAATTATATGTGTAATAAACCCTTAAAAGGGCACCATCTGATTCCCACTCTAACTAAGTCAATTGTCGGGTCAAACTTGATTATAAAAAGTCAACATAAAGCTAATTTTCGCACAAACACATAACTAACAATGTAGAAGCTATGAAACCTGTTTTATCACTTGTATAACTTGGTAATTAATGTAAGAACATGTCTAAGCATGTTCAACCCGACAATTTTCAGTATAAGCTCGGTTCGGAACCGAAAGTCGCATAAGTGGACTTTTTCTTTGACTTTCAGTTCTGACCCATTAGAGCATATTTTAGAAATGCCTTAGAGCTTTATTAGGACCAGGTTACATGTTAGTATAACCCTCTGTGATTATACAACTTGGTTCATTAATTATCCGATTCATATGCACGTTTCCGTTATATGCCTAAATGTTGACCAATATGCCCTTTTGACCTTAAAACAAGAATTTTGAAAATGTGAGAGGACAATAATCTTTATTACTAATTTATAAACATGTCCCTAAATTTTCACATCAGTTTGAGTTCTAGATTAAGAGTTATGCTCAATAGCGTAATTAGAAAGCTTTTTATTAATTGAACGGCGTAATTAGCATAAAGCCTATCTAAACCCAGTTTTTGATACCAAACTTTTTACCTACTGATGTAAAATAATATTTTGGGATTTTTGAAGATTTTTATTTATTTTTAGGCTGAGCATAACATAGGGTTATAGCTTTAATTCGGTAATTGTCGGTTTTGCCCTTTTGGGCTATAAAATGAGTTTTACATAATATTTTGATACCAAACCTTTTGCTACTGATTTTATATAATAAATAAAATATTTTGAATCTTCTGGAATGATAAAAATATAAGCTTTTCTTTAAAAACCCGGAAATCGCTTAAAACCGTCTTTTTACGCATTTAAAACGCATAGTATGTATTAAAACCATTTTTATCATATAAGACTTAATACCTACTGATGTTTTAAGCAAATTTTTATATTTTAACAGTAAGCAAAAGTTTTAAACTCAGATTTCAAATTTTGACCTTTAAAGCTTATGTGAAATTACCAAAATGCCCCTACGGTGCATAGTTTGGTTATAAAAGGTAAATTTCACATATATGCCATACCCTACTGTTATGACTTATAAAAATAAGTATTTTTACTGAATATATCAGACCTGAAACTCAGATTTATATTTAAACCCTTTTATAAGCTTTAAAATGACCAAAATACCCTTACGGGGCATAATTTGAGTTTAAATCCATTTTGGGCATTATGGAAGGTATCTTACTGATATCATAACATATTTAAGGCATATTAACTTAGGAAACCTGTTCATGACTCATTTGGTTACCCATTATGCATTATTCGCATTCGGTGCGGTTTATGTAACTAGTTTGCATAAATTAGCCGAAACGGGTCAAACCTTATCGTTTTTATCTCAAAATCCAGAATGTGTTTAGTTTACCCATATTATACAAGTATACAAACTTTTCGGGTCTAAACCACACTCTAATCCGGTCATCGCTTAATCGTGCGTTTTGAACCGTATATCTTCCTTTAAAACTAACCGGTCTAAGCATAGGCTTAATTAAGACCCGTTAGGAATCTAATAGGTTATTAAAACATTCGTTCCAGATTTAGGAGCCCAGTAAAAGCTACCTGTACTTGCTTGGTTGTATACGGCTGGGATAAATTGTATAAATTTGCTCAGGTAAATACTTTTAACTTATTTCCCCTTATACGGGCTTGGGGTACGGTATATAGAATACCGCTTGGTCGGGCATTGAATTTTTAATCATATGAAGGTTAATTTATTGAGATGACCCATTTAAACTGTTTTGTTTGCTTAAAGCCTTTGGGGGGGGGGGGGGTTAATGACCATGTCCCGGATATCCTTGGCATCATTCATTGAAATGGCCACGACCTAAGCACGGGGTGTAGGCATACACCTGCCAGTGCATATATATAAAAAGGTATAAGCGCCGGTTCGAGATTAACTCGCCGCGGGATTATATCATGTGGTGTGTCTATTAATCTTTAACCCGGTATTCAGCCCGGGCTACTGAACGTATAACGAACATGTAATTCTTCTACAAGTTTATATATAAATAATTATCCCAAGTTATAAAAGATTATTTTGTGCCATGTGCATTCAAATCAATTTTCTTAAACATTTTCAAAATGAGTCGGTTAATTGTATTTACCAGTGTAAACTGACGTATTTTCCAAAAAGGTTAAGTGCATGTACTAAACGGAATAGGCTGGCTACTCCTAGCTTCAATAAAGAGTCTTGCAAGCTTAGAAGTTAAATATGTTGAACAATAAACTTTTGAACTTTGATCCGCCTGTGGATCCTTACAACCGTTTTGTAATACACTTGATATTACTTTTTATTCGGTTTGTAATAATTTTATCTTTTGACTTTCGCTGTGTATTAAACTGTGATAATATAAATTGTCTATGATATCAACTACGTCACGATACTCCCCACCGGGCCCACCGGTAATACGTGGAAATATCGGGGTGTGACATCGGTGGAGGAATCTTTGCAGGGCTCTCCGCTCAGAGTTAACCATTGTGACTCTGCTAGTAGGTTCGCTGAGTAATCCGGGTCCAGCTGAGCTGAAACCCACTTTAGACTCACAGGATCTAGAGCTTTCAAGGGCTTTGTTGAATCAATGAAGTCTAGGCGTTGGAGTTGTTTTTTGGACAGTTAAACTGAGGAGGAGGGTTTGAAACTGAAACTGGATGGGTGAAATTGATTACAACTTTGCCATCAAACCTGGTTCAGATCCGATGTGTGGGTTAGTGGATGATGGTAGATGAGGCGCTGATGATGGGGGTTAGCAGATGGCGTGATGGTGGTTGAAGGAGGGTTAGTAGTTGAGGTCTTTTTGATGATGGTGGTGGTGGTGGCGGCAGTGGTGGTAGCAAGTGGTTGATGGTGATGGTGGGAGAAGATAGAGGGAATGAGAGAGAGTAGATGTTTTTTTTAATTTATTTTTTATATCTCTAACTTTATAATGACCATTTTGCCCCTGAGGAAAAGGACAAAATACTAGAATGTTATTAGATAAATATGAGCTGACTTTGCTTTTGGATCAAAATGGTAACAAAATTGAATCACAAGGACCCAGCTTCAAAAGATTTGAGTTTTGGACTAAAGTGACAAAAATGACCAAACTTCAGAGACCAAAATGACAGTTTACTCCCTTTTATAATGATACAAGAGCAACTTATCCGGGTTGCTATAACAACCCGACAACGCTCCTAACTGCTCCAACGCTCCAAGCCTGCCACATCTTCAAGCCCATTCTCAACAGCTCCAAGCCCACTTGCACGTGAGAAGCCCAATAGGTGTAGCAGCAATCCAGTCCATTCTCATTAACATGTTATAACAACAAAAAAATAAAATAAGATATTAAGTTGTAACAAAGATATTAAATTGAAACTTATTATATAAGATCTTAAAAGACAAAGTCGGTGGCTTCTGCCACCGACCAATTTCTCCATTTTTTGTCTTATTCCATTTTCAACTAAATTCAAAGTAACGATGCTGCGGAGAAAAACCAGCCAAATTGAAGTCAAAATCGAAGACAGAAGAAATAGAAGAAGCACACAAACGCACCACCACCACCTCCACCTCCGCCGCCTTCAATCCCACCGGCGCCACCTCTCTCTTCCACTCCAAAGCCCAACGCATCGACCTCCAATAATAAATCTTGTCACTTTCTTATCTTTCCTTCTTCCAGTTTTATACTTTACAACAGTTTGTATACGGATCCAAACCCTGATCCTAATTCACCATGGTGGTCGAAGTGAAACTCCGATTACCCGATTCTAACACCTACAAAACCCTAACTTCTCTGTTAGCCCTGTTCCACGTCAGAACACACAACCAGCACAACAATTTCTTCGACGGCGGTGCCGGAGAACTCTCCGGCCGCCGGGCCGTCCTCCGCATCCGCTTCTGCAACGACCAACCGGCTCGTAAATGCGTAATCTGTCTCAAAGCGAAAGCCGTTTTAATAAACGGTGTGAGTCGAGTTGAAGAAGATGAAGAAGAATTGATTTTTCAATTGGTGAAGAATGTTTAGCAAACCCTAATCGATTAGGAGGTTTGGCAGAATCTTCTACGATTATGAGGGTGAACAGGGCACCATGCGGGGAGTGGTGCGGTGACCCAAGTCCCCGAGCGGGAACACCGCCGCCATCAACGCGGGGAGGCAATTCGGGGAGGGGGATCGGTGTGTATTCACCGCACAACCAAACCCATTTTACACTCACACACAACCTGCAACTTCTAGAGAGATAGAGAAAGAGAGTGTGAGGGGAGTTAAGAGGGGAGTGCCGCCATCAAATTGAGGGTGTGAGGGGAGTTAAGAGGGGAGTTGACGTGACGCGTGCTGATTGGCCGTGAGTAAAAGAGGGGACTCCCCTAAGAGAGGAGTGCCCCTCTCACCCTGAAGAGGGTTAAGGATGAGTGTTTTGGGGGAAATGATAATAATGGGGAGAAGTGAATGTCGGTTGACATTTCAGCCTACAAGTTTGTCAAAATCACACTTTTACCCCTTGACGTTTTCTTTTACCCCAAACGTTTTCTTTTTTAAAACCTATCTAAAAATCTGTGTCCAAGACTCCAATGACTGCTAACATTCTGCAGCAAGGGTTGGGAGGTGCAGCAGGGGCATCGCATAAGCCCAATTTAGCTGGTGATCCTTTTATCGGTGAATCAGGTATTAACAGCTCTGGTACCTGCCAAAACATAAGTACCATAGAGGATGATTATGTATCGGTTCATTCTGATACTTCGAATGAGGATATGGATACGGGAACAGCAGATTTTGGGGCTGCTGTTCAACAGGGGCAAAACAGTAATATTGATACTCAGCAGCATCCATGTAACTCAATGGGTGCTGTTTTGCAGTCCTCTTCTGTTGTTAATACGGCTGAGCAGCAGCCTAAGGACATTGCAGGTCTCATGGCTGATTTTCAAACCACCTCAGTGCCTATTAAACAGCCTTCAGTTTGGGACAGACAAGCGTCGGGGCCTCTCTCGTATGGTCAAATGATGCAGAAAAATAGAGAAGAAAACACAGTTAAAATGGAGTATTTCCCACCCACTATCACACCAGAAGGAAAAACTAGAATTATTATAACGAATGAAGATCTTCTGGTTTCGGCTAAGGTATATCCCTTACACCTTTGTGGTTATTTCCTTGGAACTTCTATGGATTATAGAGTAGTTGATAGATGCTTTCGGAGACTTTGGCGTGCATACGACATAGCTGAAATCACTAAAAGTCCAGCGGGCATATATTACTTCAAATTCAAGAGTGAAAAAGGCCTTAATGATGTGCTCGAGAATGGGCCATGGATGGTTAACAATATTCCAATTTTTCTTGATAAATGGGTTCCTGGGATTTGTCTTGAAAAAGTAGAGCCGGCTATTGTTCCTCTTTGGGTTACGGTTCACAACATCCCTTTGGACCTGTGGACGACTACGGGTATCAACAAACTTATGAGTGGTATGGGGGAACCAAAACTTATGGATAAGTTGACATTGGAAAGATGCAAAAACCAAATGGGTAAACTTGGGTATGCCCGAGTTCTTGTGGATGTCAAAGCCTCGTCTAATCTTCCTAATGAAGTTGAAGTAGTCTACCCTAATCGGGTCACGAAACTCCAGGTTTCTTATCAGTGGAAGCCGCCTTTGTGCTCTCATTGTGTTGTTTTTGGGCATACTTTAAAACAGTGTAACCATTGCCCCAAGCCGGTTGACGACGTTGCCATGCAGGATACCAATGGTTCGGCTGGTATAATAAGTGGGCAGCAATTAAGTCCTAATGCAGCTCCGTGCATAGAGAAAGGTAATGGAAAAGGTAAAAACATAGATCATGATGGATATCAAACGGTGGTTAATAAGAGAAAGGGTACCCGAGACCCAAATCAGCTGAATGGTGGCCCAGTTGCTTCATGCTCCCACACGAGCATCCCTGTTAATCAGCAGACTTCTAACATTGCTCCTAAAAAGCCCTCTAGTACTCCAAGTAAGACACCGGGTATGAAACATGTGGAGAGTATTAAGCAGAATTCGGCAGCTAGTAAAAAAGGTGGTTTTAATTTTCAACGGGCTGTACATGGCCCAAAAAAGGTCAACAATGCCCCTAAGCCACAACATTCTAAGCCCCAACCTGTAGCCCATCAAAAACCCACTGTTGCAGGTCCAAAGCCACCTGATAATCCTGTGCTTAACTCAAACAGATTTGCTGCTCTTGCTGTGGATCAGATGGACGTTAATGGTTTCTCGGAGATGGATTTTGATGCTAGCATTAAGTCTAATAGCCTGGTGGGGACTCCGTTGGATCCATACCCTCCGGAAAATACTTGTCCCGTGAGCTGTACCACAAACCAACAAAATGAGATTGACCCGGGTCGTATTTTGCCGAATTGGAGTAAGTTCAGTCCCCGGGACTCTCTGAACAGGATTTTAGATCGAGATTATGGGATAACGGACGCTCAGAAAAAAACGCATTCTTGATGCCCTTACCGGTAACTCGAAAGCGGTTAGAGCGGAGGAACAAGAGGATTGGACTGAAGGGGAATTTGACTTCTTTTATGATAAATGTTTAGAGCTCGGATTGGATCCGGATTTTTGTGTCGAAGATGTTTATGAAGACGAGAGCGGGTCAGCTCAGTTCCTGTCGCAGCTGTCGAAAACGGGAAAATTCTTTGATCCCGTAGTTGCTAAACCTTCTAAAAGATAAGTTGTCGATGAGTAAGTCGTCCGTTTTTAATGATTCTGTTGCTGTTGTTTTTCTGTGTTCCTGCGTTTGTTGGTGGTCCTGTGCAGTTTTCAGTTTAATTTTGCTCGTGTTTGGCTGTTTTTACCTGCTAATTTATGGGGTTAATCTAGATAGTTGGAGCTGTGTATCTAGTTTTGATAATAAGACAAGAGCTGGGCAGTATATTTTGGTCTGTTTTCAGAGGATTCAGGTTCTGTTTTGGCTTAAAGAAGGCTCGGATCTGCTGCTGTTTTTTAAAATTTTTTGGGCAGTGCAGTTCCTGTCCGGTTGGGTTGTGCACTGTCTGGCGGATCCAGGTTTATTTTTTGTTGATCCGAGACTTGGGTGGTATGCTGTTATTTTGCTTGGGCTGGGTTTTTATCTGTGCACCGGGTTTTTGAATTGGATTGGGCCTGCTGTGAAGCTCCCGGGGGCCACTGTCCAGTTCTGGTCTCGGGTTATTTATCATTCATGGGGCTGTGTTCAAGGTTTATTGATAGTGGGCCGGGATTATGCTTGTTTCGATGAATTTATTTTGCTGGGTTTGGCTTTTTTAATATTGGGCCGAGTTCACGTGGGCCAGGCCTGCTATTATGTGACCCAGTTCACCTGGGGGGTGGGTGCTAATAGTATCCGGCCCATGTTTCTGTTTGATTTGCTGTGGCGTTTGTGGCCCGCTTATGTTCCTCTTTGCAAGCCTAGAAAGATTGCCAAAAGTTTGTCCGCTAGGCTCTTTATTTACTCTGGTAAGCTGAAGACAAGAATTGGGGGTGCTGGTTTTATGGCCCAGATGTCCTCTTCGGGTAGCTGGTCTCTTCCAAGCCCTCTTTGGCCGCTTAATATTCATGTTCAGTCAAGTTTTGTTGTCCAGTGTGAGTGCAGCTGGGATAATGCTTCTAGGGTTCAACTTTGGGTTTTCGATTTGGCCCAAATTTTGTTATATTCTGGGTCCAGTTTCAGTAGTTGCTGCCGTTTCATTTTGAAGGTTCATTGGCGGGTTAGTAGGGTTGTTCGTGCTGTGGCCTCTATCCATGATATAGTGTTACGTTTTAATCACAAGGATAATGTTAGTGTGATGTTAGTTTGTAATAGTCTAGATCTCAGTGTTAAAGGTTGGAGGTTCGTTTGTTTTTTTGGTTGGAAAAGATATGTCGCCTACTAGGTTATTAAAAGTTAGTAGGTGTTGTATGTTTTTCCTTTGTTGGTTTTATACGATCTCCAAAGCATGTTTTGGTGACTCGTAGATAGGTTGGCGGGGGTATGCCCCTTTAAACATGTAACATATTTTATATTTATAAAAGTTTGCCGGGCGAAAGCTCATTTACCCAAAAAAAAAATGCCACTTTAAGTTTAGAAATGTAATTTCAATGAAAATACATTTAACTAATTACGTATAATTTTTACGTGATTTCAACTTTTTTTTTCATAATACCTACATAAGCCTCTTTGTACGTTTTCTACGTATAAGTCGGGTCACATATAATATGTTTTAATTGTACGGTATATATTCGTACAATACGTTTCCTAGGTATGAGCCGGGTCGCCTATAATACGTTTTGACTTAACGGTATAAATTCACGTTAGTCGGTCGCATATAATATGTTATGATCGTACGGTATATATTTGATTTACTTTATATTTTGATCAAATTGCAATGCTTATATAGGTTACATTGAGTTCATTCGGTTACGTCTCGAAACGCACGTTTTCATATAGTTAACGCATCACGTAACGCTTGAACTAATCTATTCCATGATTGCGATTTACCCGCGCCGCATCGCGCGCGGGTCTTTTTACTAGTTATTCTCATTATATTTTTAACAGATAGGTTGAATATCAATACAAGGCGGACCCTTGGCCAGATCCATATGCAATAGAAAATGAGTCGTTTTAAAGTTATTTAGAAGACACTTTTTTTACTTTTAGTAGAAAATCGTGTTGAATTGTATAAAATAACAAAACCAATTGTGAATATTTCTTATTCACTATTGGTTCATTTTCTTTTTTTCCATTTTTTCCGATTTTACTTTAACTTATAGGACTATAATATTATTAATTTTGTAGTTAATTTACGTTCTAACCCTGAAATTTAATATCGTTATCATACAACCCCTAAACACTAATGATTATTTTTTTTTCTTTTATAAACGATTTACATTTATACCCCTAAACTCTAATATATTTGTATACAGAAGTTTAATAATAATTCTTTTTCTAATAAGTGATTCACGTTTCAACTCCCAAACTTTAATAAAGTTATCATACGACTCTTAAAGTTTAATAAAGTTATTTTGTCTTATTTTCTACAAATATATGTTCTTTTATTTTTTTAAGTTTTATTCTTTTTTATATGAATTATTATTTATTCAACTTATTATAATTAAAGTTAACATTTAACTCTAGACATGTTTACTTCATTGTGTGCTTGCTTATTGTTATCATCATTTAGATTAAAGTCTATATTACCTTATTATAGTTAAAGCTATCTTTTAATTCTAGACATGTTTACTTAACCGTGTTGATTGCTTAGTTTTACCATTGTGTAGATTAAAGTTTGCATGGTTTATAATATATCATCAATATCATGTAATAAACACATCCTCACTAGCACCCTTCTACGACCCCGCCGCGAAGTGTGGGCTTCAATCCTAGTTTGCAACAATATTATTGTCAAATTTTGATTTGGGAAGTTATTGTAGCTCTGTTTAGGTTGGTGGGTGATTAAAGATACTATAGACTATATATAAAAACTTACATGATTTTGAAACATTAAGTAAAAACTCGTCAATTTTAGCGTCAAATGACACCACTTAAAAAAAGGTGTTAACATAAAAGACAAAACTTGTAATTTACTCATTTTTATGGTAGCATCTTGTTAAATTTACTAATTTAGTTATTTTAATAAGAGGAGGGTGGTTGAAAAAATACAAAAGATTTCTCGGCACAGATACTAAAATTCACCTTACCATATGACCATCTTAGTCGGCTCTTTTACATTTTCCATGTATTATGCTGAAAGCCTGAAACATACTGTTATGGACTAATACCATTGCAAGGTATAAGACTTGTCCCCTATCGACTGTATGGACAACTAATGTGGGCCTGGGGTTTATATACCAAATGGGTTCTCTCACCCACCAGACTAGTCTTTTGGGTTGAGTTCTCTCGTTTGGTATGTAAAATTGGTATCAGAGCCAGAACTCGAAGTGATGGCCCACGGAGTGATGGCGTGGAGAGAGCCAGCCGTGACCAACGTGGCCGTGACCAACGAGACTCGAAGTGGTGGCCTGGAAAGAGCCAGTTGTGATCAACGAGGATGTTGGCCCTTAAGGAGGCTCGATTGTTATGAACTAATACCATTGCAAGGTACATATCGGTTGTATGGGCAACTGATGTAGGGTTTATATACCAAATGGGCTCTTTCACCCACCAGACTAGTCTTTTGGGTTGAGTTCTCTCGTTTGGTATGTAACACATACTAGATTCCATCGATAATATAAAGAGGCTAATTTCGGATATAGTTTTTTTAACGGCCAACGAATCCTTCAAATAGGTTACTGGCGAAATTCACATCGGAATACACTTGCCCGAAGGCACGTGCAGTAAGGTAAAAGCCACTCGGTTCAAGGGTCGAACTAGCGATCACTCCTAGTCTCCCATCATCACCAAGTGCCGTAAAAACTAATAGGGAGGGCAGGAATCGAACCTGGATCATTAATAACTAAATTGTCTTTAAAATATATAAATAATAAAAATTGCCTATTTTCCTAACTAAATTCTCAAATAAGTTTGAATCTAACCACAAAACAGGGATACAATAATTATTATTATTACTATATGATAATAAGAAAACTAAATGAACAGTTACTATATCTATACTATTATAAAAAGGAGAAGTGACGTACACCAATGTAATTTTACATGGCGTCCAACTTTTGAAGCAATGTGTACAACTAATGAAAGCCTATTTTATAAGGGTAAAATTGTAAAGAGTTAATATTTTAAGACACCTGAAAGGGTATAACAGTAATTTAGGTCCCACTTCATAAACAGGCACAAAAATACATTTCCTTAACTGCCCTCAAGAAACCTAATAGTCATCCGGTGATTGAAACCGAACCATCAAGGCAAGAGCAGAAGATTGAAGGATGGAAAGGTGGACCGTGAAATTGAAGATGATGATTCAATTCTCTCCTCATCCAGCAATATTTAACATCAAATCCATGCTTCAATTCTGTACTTCTTTGCTACTTCAGTGCCCTGTTACCAGGTTATCCGGAATCCCCCTATGTCAGGTGCCTGTCGTCTTTTTCTGTCAATTGCTACTCTGTCTGTGATTTCCGGATTTCATTTACTATTAAAAAGTTAGGGTCAGTAAGAATTTGTGACCGTATCAGTAAAACACATGAGCAACGGGTCTGTTGGGATCTGACCCAAATATGTTGGATTAAGTGCATAAATGTTTACTGTATGATTTTGGAAATTGCCTTCCCTCTTTTGCTAATGATATTGTTCATGTGGTTAACCTGACTTGGTGTGATTTTTGTGCCTGTAACAACATGTATTGTAGAAACTTTGTTGTCTCCAAAATTTATTACGCTTGTAAATAATTCAAACGAATTCGGCAAATAAAATCGACTTTGTTATGAAAACCTTCAGGAATTTAAAGCCGATGGCTGCTAGATATGTTAAATCTATTTGTTATTTCGTATGGTTTTACTTTGGTAATTCATCTTTATTTGCTTGGTTTTTCTTTCTTATGCTAGACATAATCTATCTCCTTTTTATAGTATTATAGATAATCAATTAAGTTTGGTTCTGATTAATCACGATTATTGTATGAGTTTTGTGGATTATTTAGATCAAATCATCTATCGGTTTTTACACCTAATTGTGAATTCAATTCACTTCACGGAAGTACTGGGAGCTTTGTGTGTTAATAGGGATCTTGGGGCGGACCTGTTTCGCGAAATCGTACGCGCATCGGCAACTCAACTCTACCCCTTCAACCCCAAAGTCAATATGATACAATCCTTTTCAAAACAACAACCATGGAAGAAATCATCGATAACGACAAACTTACTCTTCATGGACCCGACGAATCCGCAATGGGGTTGGAACTGGTTAGAGCGATACATGGCGGGCCAGCCATGGGAGACCGAGAAAAATCAATCATCAGTTAAAATCGGCATCAACATTATCGGACCCGAAATCGTACGCGCGTCGGCAACTCAACTCTACCCCTTCAACCCCAAAGTCAGCAGCGGGTGGTCCGGTAGCATCGCAGAAGGTCAAATGCAGGTCAAACTCTAGAACAACCTTCGGGTTCACAGATGTGGAGCCGTGGCAGAGCCGTTTACAAAGAGAAGTTGCGGTTAAACAACTGAAAATTGGTGGCAGTCAAGGTGTTCGTGAGTTCAGACCTGAAGTTGAGATTATTAGTCGAGTTCATCATCGGCATTTAGTTTCTCTTGTTGGTTATTGTACCTCTGACCATCAAAGATTGCTTGTTTATCAATATGTTCCGAATAATACGCTTCATTACCATCTTCATTGTGAGTTTTGGAACTTTTACTTCATGTGGGATAATGTTTCGCAATATTTTATAATGATTTTTATCCCTTTGTAGGTGAAGGCAGGCCAGTTATGCGGACTGGGCGACCCGAATTAGAGTTGCTGCTGGTGCAGCTCGTGGTATGGCTTACTTGCATGAAGATTGTAAGTTCTGAGTTCAGACTCTCGGGAATTATTTTTATTTACTTATTAATTCCGTAACTGTGATGTTCGTATTGTGTATCAGTATCTGACTTAAGCACTATTATTGGTTTACTAAACAATCAAATTTCGTGTTTTATACAGCTTAATGCATTCTGGTTGAAATGGGCATGTTTCGATTTTGCTTTATATCAAATTGGCCAGATATGATATGTTTTTGTAAATGGGTAATCATATGTACTCTGTAAAAGTTAATTCTTTCTTCGCAATAATCAGAGTATTATATAGTATATTTCCTGTAAGAATTGTAATTCAACATGTGTTGTTGGGTTGATGCAGGTACAACTAGGTAATTCTCTTATATATAAGACTATTAGAAAGTTGAGTGATTGGCTAGAAAGTTGAGTGATTGGATAAGGAGCCAGTCTTGTCGACTAAGCCTTGCAAAAACAGGTAGGTTGAGTGATGAATCAGACTGGGTTTGGGTGAAAACGGGTTTTGAGAAAAAAAATGAGTTCGGCTGGTGATCCAATTGTGTAAACTAGCAGATGTGGGCGCCAAAACATATATTCTACAAATTGGCACACGATGTCAACATCTGTACTTTTGTTGGAGACTACATCTAGAGGGTCTGTTTCGTTCATCTACGAGTTTTGACCCATTTTTATCAAGTTCGTCTCTCTTGGCGATTAACGTAACCATTGCACCCCTTCTTTTTATTTATTTTTCCCATTTATCTCTAAGAGTTTAAAATTTAACTTCATAAAATCAAATCTTACAAGTTAGAAATAACAAAACATCGTGTATATTTTTACATAACACATTACTTCCATTTATTATTAATTTTTCATGTAAACCAAGGGCTTTCATCGATTTACTTATGGATGAGAAGGTATATTATATTTAGTTTCTAAACATTTTTCCCGCCCAGTTAGATTATACGTTTCAATTGTGATTCCGAGATTCTGACAACAGATCATTTATTTACGTCGTGTTAGGTGTCTACGGTGATTTAGCAGCATGTTAGTGTGTGGTCCGGTGATTTCGCCCCGCTTGCGGTATGCTCATATAATGTATATATGCGTGGGCGCTCGGGGGCAAAAGTGAAAGTGCACTAATTTTAACGTTATTTTACTAATTTCGTGAAAATAACGTTAAAAGAGGGGGACGGTTAATCATGCATCATGTGGTGGCGTTGATAGCCAAAAGACAAGGGGGTACATGCACTAATCGGCGTTTGTCTCAATTGCTGAGTGTTATCTGCCTTATGTCCAAGGCTTGATGCAAAACCACAATCGAGCCGGGGGTCTCATTGGAAGCAGCCTCTCTATTCCTACGGGGTAGAGGTAAGGCTGTCTACATCTCACCCTCCTCAGACCCTACCTTAGCTTTGCTATTGGTGGGATATACTGAGTATGATGATGATGATGATGATGATGATTAGTGTGTGGTCCGGTGTTCTGCAAATTTTCGCCTTTTCGGTTAGAGGCCTTTTGGAGCTTCACTGTCAGGGATTGTCAAAGCAAAAATTAGAAGTGTTTCATGGCATTGTGATATTGATGTGTTGGCGGATATGGAGAGTGAGGAATGAGATGCTTTTTTCGAGTATCGAGGTGGAAATAAAAGACATTATAGGAGACGTAAGGTCTATATGGTTATTTTGGTTCAAGAATATATCAAAGGGTAAATCGTTAGAATGGTCAAAATGGTATCGTTTTGATTTGTTGCAACTTTGTTGTCCTGTGCAACAGTCTTGCTGTTTGTTAGTAAAACGCACTGTTCAAAAAAAATGGCACAATCCCATTTTTGTTCCATCAGATCTTTGTTTCCTAATTAATGAGATTTGAGAGGTGTTTAGCAGTATACATACTGTAGGTTTTTTTTTCCATAAAAAACAAGCAAGGTGTGACTGGTAAGTTGACTTTTGGACTTTGACAACATGTTTTTTCAACTATTATGACCAGATTGTTCAATCTACATGGAAGCTTTAGGGGAGATAATAGTAACATGGTATTAGGGGGATGATGTTCATCAAGTATCTTTATAAAAATTTTAAAGAAGTGAGTTGAAGTTTAGTTTTGTTAAGGTCTTTGACTAAATGAAAAGGTCAACTGTTGAGTTAAGTGTTTATAAATTGATTGTTTTTGTTAGAAAATAAAATTTATTAACGGTTGAAATATTTTTTTTAAAGGGTTTAGATAAATACAATGAACTGAAGTTTAGTAAAAGTTTTATGCCATGTAAGGGGATAGAGAAGATCTATGGTTGCATTCTTATAAATATTCTTACAATACCTGTTTTATAAATATCTTTCGTTTGCATTTCGTTTCTTTGCTTACGAGTCTATTTAATGTTGGTTAAGGTTCTTCCCTTTTGATTTGGTTGCTTTGTCTATGTCGATAGTGTCTAGCTGTCTTTTTGTTGCTATGGCCTACAAGTGGGTTCAATTGGATTATATATGATCTCTAATGGGTCAAATGTGGATACGCTCCAATTTTTGTTGTTGTTCATCATAGTTTATATAAAACAATATTTTATTATATTAATGTATTACCTGTAATCATATATGACACATTGTTTAGGGCAACGCTAGAAAAAAAAACCCCATGAAATTTTTGCTAAATTTACACATATGGTCCATTAACATAATTTTTCTTAACAATCTTCCTTTATTTATAAAAATAGACGAATTGTTTTTTAGGCTCAATTGGTTATCCATAAAATATAGCCATTTTGACTTTTAAACATGTTTTTTTAAATTTTGATAGAGTCCAACAAGTGGTGGTTTGGAAACCAATGTATTAGAAACTTTAACAACATTACCAATATGCAACCTCAGAGTGGTGGTTGTTGTAGAGCAGGTTAATACTACCATTTATGTAACGTGCCGCAGCAACGCACGGGCATTCCCACTTGTTAAAGGCCATTCTGGTTGTAGAGCAGTTACTATATGATAATAAGAAAACTAAATGAACAGTGCAAAAGGTCATTCTGGTCATTTCGTTGTGTAACCAGTTTAAAGGCCAGACAAGAGAGAGAAAGATGTGTGTGTGAGAGAGAGAGCGCAGAGAGAGAGGCCGATGACGACGGTCCGATGGTGTTACAACCTGCTCGCCGGCGTCAACAACACTCGAAGATGATGTTCTGATCATTGTGGTGACGGTAGTCTCTGGTGTGCAGAGTAGGGTTTGTGACGGTATGATTGCTGTGGTCTTTGGTAGCGGCAAACATGGCTTGGGACAGAGAGCGACCAGGTATGATTGTTGTAGCTCTGACAATGACGACGGTCAAGCGGTTAGGGTTTTGCTCAACTTCCGGTAAGCCCTTTTCTATTGCATGTTTGCTATTTGCTATTTAGTTAGATCGGCTGTCCCTGAACCATAATCCGACGACTAATGTTGATCTGATGAGTAGGTAACGTCCGGTGAGGCTCCGACGAAGATTCCGGTGAACGGGTAAGCTCACAACACTCACAAACCATTAGAACCCCTACAATTTGATCTAACTTGGGTTTTATTCATGAATTAAGATGCATCAGATTGTAATTTCTTGTAAATAATTAACACTCAGTTAACTTCGTTTGTCACAAAGATTGTATGTCAAGCAGCATGTGTGCTGAAAGCTTTTAATGTTGATTCTACTTCATGCAATTAAAATTATTGATATGGTAAAAGGCATTGGCACAACTTTAACACCGGCAAGGTTTGTGTCTGCTTAAGTGCCTCATTTACAGGGTAAGATTTAAATGCTTATGTTTGTTTTTAAGGTCGCACGCCAAGTGTTTGTGACATTGCCTAAATGAAGAGATCCAAACATTGGTTAATTAGTAGTATGTGTATTTTGTACAGATGATCGAGCATTGGCCTATGACCCTATTTGAGGAATTCCCGACCGTGTTTCTGAATATACGCAACTTATTGGCCAGTTCCCATCAGGAATCATGTTAGTTCTTACTTTAATATTGTTTTGTGCATTGACAAGCTTCTTGGCAGGTAATTAACAGAAGGCTATGAAGTTAGCATTGATGTTATTTAGTTGATATATAAGTCGATATTCTAAGTTGTGACCCTTCATGATACTAAATACAGGTGGTTGGATCGGGATTTTTCTCAAGTAAGTGACAATCTTTATAGTTTATATAATCTTTTTCTTTATTAAGTAATGTTAATGGTGAACTTGAAGCTTGATAGAAAATTGGTAATTATGAGTTGGAATCTTGACAAGACTTGATTAAAACTTGAAATTTAGTGATTTTTGCTACTAATTTTAGTTATTGTTGAAACTTGAATACTAGGTATTATGGATTTTTTTAAAGAGTCATTTAACTTCGCTTCGTCATCTCTTCAAATAGTATTCCTGAGAAAATTAAATCGGATATATATAAAAGCTGAGAGTTGCATTTGACTTGAGCAGGTCACGATCTTTCACAAGCGATTTTTGAATTTGTTTTTGCAGCTGATTCAGCTCCCAGTTGTGATCCTGATTTTGTAATACCGATTAGGTGATTTGCTTTAAACTGAATTGATAGTTGTTATTCAGTGATTTACTGTTTTGTTCACAATGAGTCTTCCTAACATGTATACGGATATTGTTAGCAAAACATGACTTATGTGGTGAGCAAGTGGATGATGAAAAAATTACATATTTTATTGTAGTGGCTATGATTTTTAATGAGAATAACTGAAAAAAAAGCATGATTCTTAGATTAGCTAACATCAGATTTATAACTATAGTTTTAATCTTCATATGTTAATCTCATAGTAATTGACTAATTGAAATAAGAAATTCGATATGTGGGTTTGCTTCATGCGAGTTTTGAACTCAATTAATGACGAGGTTCATTCCAGTATAAATATTTGATACAAGCTTCTTTTTTATATGTATTTTGGGTTAGAATTATACATTGTAACCAGATGATGAAGACTGGCGTTTGAACTTCATGTTCAGAAGCCTTTTTTCTCAGCTCGATGGCCCTGGCTTAAAGTTTTTGTTATGTTTTATTCTATCCTATCAAATATGGCAGAAGACGTATTTCTCTTTTCCTTCACACATATGCATTTAGTATTTTTATTTTAACTGATGCTTTTTTTCTTTTTAAGTTTATAGATGGAAAAAGTGACTAAGTGGACAAGTCCAAATTGTAGACTGTTTGCAATATGGGTAACTTAAAGAATCCTATTAAATCAAAGTTCTCGCGGCCCTATCGAATCCGTTCCCGAGTTAAGGTCACTTCTACACAAGTTTTGGCATCTGAGGAGACCGTTGCAATCACCGGTTTGGCACCTGCCGCGCCCTGAGCCATCAAAGTTGCAACCGGTTCGGGGCCATATACATGCTCCTGCTGTGCCAGCTGCGACGTTTAACGACCATGTTTGGCCTGGGTTAAGTTGTCGGGCTCCACCAGGAACCGCACCAGCCAAAACGGTGTACTGACAGTTGTTTCGAATATTGAAAACGGCTGCATTGGTGGAGTGAAGAAGAAGAAGAAGAAGAAGAAGAAGGGGGGAGGAGGGGGGGAGGAGGGGGGGAGGGGGTGGTGGGGGGGGTGGAGGGGGGGGGTGGGGGGGGTGGTGGTCATTGTGGTTTTGGGTGAATGTTAGCCCACTAGGAATGATCAGCACTAAAATAACATCAGTTAAACCTTTAATCGTGAAGCAATATATATCGACGAATATTTGGTCGTACATAACTGGTTGATGCACAGCATTACTTTTTATACTTAAAAAAATATCAGATGAATAATAAACAATTACACAAGTGTTAGAAATATTTAAGAGCCAATTAGGGGACGGGGGTGGCACACTTTTTGTCCGTGATGGAGAAGTTCAACGAGTGATGGGATGCAACAAACCACCGCCACCAACATATTCAACGCGTGGAAGTTTGGATCCCGTGATAAAATTAACGAGTGATGGAGGAAATGATGTGAGGGGGTGTGAGGGTTTATCGTTGGGTGTTGTGAGTGATGACCATTGCCAGACAATGAAGACATGGGGGTTGAAAACGTGTATACCAAAAAATTCTATAAAACCGGGGGGTCGAAAACGTATATACCCAAAATTTTCTATACGAAAACTACATACTGGTAGCCCAAGCCTGCCATCATTAGCATCGATGAAAACCTGTCGTTCGAAGGCCCATTACGGTAAAATCCGATTGAAACCTGATTCGAACTTGAGACCCGTAGCCTTCAACTCTGAAACTTCACTTCCCTCCAATGTCACTCATTAAAACGTCCATGTTATCAAACCAAGAACGATTTAGTCTAGCGCGTCGCAACGCGCGCACGATACAAACCTAGTTTTTAGTGATGTGCCATGTGTGTGTTGTAATGGCCCATGGGTGGGTCGTGGGTGGGTGGGTTGGGAGTGAATTGGTTACAAGAGGAAGTGGGCAACTTTATTGAACCTGGTGGTGGTAGGCCAAAAGCAGGTCCTAAAGGAGGTGTTTTGTCGGGTCAAATGAATAAAATAATCTAGATAAAGCTTGCACACATTCTCCTCGTTAATAAACAAGTCGAGCTGAGTTGACTCGTTTAGCTTATCCGTTTGACTCGGCCAAATTAAGCAGGCCATTTAAGTAGTACATTTTTATAGGAAGGAAAATTTGTCACGTCTTCATTTCTGTTATATTCTTCTAAGTTTAATAAATATTATTTTTTGTTTTTACATGTATGTGTATATATAAGTGATACAAAACTTTTAAAATTTAAATGAATAAACAAGCTGACTCGGGTTGGATCTAACCCGAGCTCGAAAGTAAAATTCAAATGGTTAATATTTTCAGACCGAGTCGAGATCTTATATAACAACAATTTTTTACTTCTAAATATTAACCTAATCAATTGCACTTGCAGTAATTTAAACCGTCACCACTTTTACAATGGACAAATCATGATTTCCACTAAACCACTAGGTTATTGGCTAAGTCGAGCCAAGATAAATCATTAACTTTCGAAGCTCAAGTCGGGCTTGCTCGTTAAGCAACCCTATGATGTGTTAGTAAAAATACATTGTATTTGTATAAGTTTTGTACACGTTTTCGTAGTTTTAACGCGACATTTTGTATCGATTTGTTGTACTTATAATGTGTCGGGTTTATAGGTTTGACATGTGCTAAATGATGAGAAATGAACATAAACGAAGAAATTTGAAGCGCGCAGGTCAAACGATGACCAGAAAACAAAGTTCTGGAAACGTGTCTCCACCGAGCCATGCACGGGAACACAGGGGACCACACGCGTGTCCGGGGGGGGGGGGGGGACGCAACGGGGTAATGGGTGTCATGCGTGTGCCGTGTGAGCACCCTGACAAGGAAAATTGAGTTTTGACCTAATTTAGCCTAATAGATAACACATTAGGCTTCATTCTTCTTCCTACGAATCCAGAGCAGAGAAAAGGCGAGTTTCGGGTATTTTTCACCAAAATCTTCTCGTTTCTTCATGTTTGTTCAATTCGAATCAAGATCTGAAGCTGTGATGAGGAGCATGCGAGGCTAAAACCCCGGTGACTTCCCTCAGATGAACGATTGCTTGGTTTTGCACAATTAACTTGTTTTTTCTGATTCTTATGATGGTTCCTAAATGATCCTTCTCCTATATATATATATATATATATATATATATATATAGGGGATCGCTAAAATGAGAACCAGCTCGAGTTGTAAGAACCGTGAGAACTACACCGTACGGGGCGAGGTGGACCAATTTTTTTTTTCATAAACGTAGATGCGTGTATTATAAACACATTTGTAAAAAAAAATGTCGTGTGTGTAGTTTTGAGCACCACAAGTTTGTGTTTACGGGTGTAGGATCGTTTTCAGACCCAAAACGAGTCTATCAGAAGAATTCTAATCAATTCAAAAGGCGGAAACAGATGAATTGACTTGAAAACAGCTTGAATCACTTCTAATTCTCTTGTTTACTGATTTAACAGGTTTACAGATCAATCGACACGTCGACAGCACTTCAGTACCAGAATCTAATTTCGTTACAAATGATTTCGCATCTAGGGTATATATAGGAGAACTAATTTCGCATGAACCTGCCCAAGCGAAATTAGTTTCAAGCGAAATCTAATTTCATGCGAAATTACTATGTAATTTCGTACGAAATTACCTATGATACCTTTCATGCGAAATTACCTAAAAACCCTAATTTCTCGAACAACGTGCCCTGATCTAACATTCTTAATACAAGACTCGATACAAGACGAAGTCGACAGACGTATGCACCAACAGACTCCCCCTCGGATGTTGACGAGTCTTCAGTGTCGAGTCTTCACAGTCTTTAGCCTTGATCAGTCTTTGGGCTTCTTCAAAAATATCTGACGATGTAAGCATCCTCAATCTTTTCATCTTCAGAATCTCGACTTGACTTTTTCCTCACTCTAATTCTCTTGATCAGATCTCTTGATTCTTTAAGTTCATCAGCATCAGCAGTTAGAGAACTTCAAGATCTGAAACTGGCTCTATTCATCTACAGACTCCCCCTTAAAGAATGCTTGGGATCGTAGTCTATCTTTCACAGATTCCACAATCTGACTCTCTTCTATATCTATTCAGGATACGAAACCTGGCTAACCTGCACAGTCTCTACCCAAAAGTGAATTTCACAAATTTAAAATTTGACAAATTTAAACTTTTGCAGAAATCAATCTGAAAGATTTAACATTTAACATATCTGATGACCACTTGTAGAATCAAATTCAAAACATCTTCTTGAAATAATTATGACATTTCCCAGATTATCTCAACCTGTTAACAACAATTTTCATTTCGAACAATCTGCTCCCAAACCTGTTCATCATGTTTAGCACTTGGAATTTTGAAAATCAGCTTTTCATTATCAGTTGTCGAAAATCTTTTTGTATTTTTCAAAATTTATGCTAAAACACTCCGAAAATCTTTTTGGATTTTTTTTATAATAAAGAAATGCAGTAAACAAATATTTACATACAATATTTTTGTGAGTTTGTGTAAGAGAATCATATCAGTTTTTGAGACAAATCACCAACACCGTTAAGCTTTAAACATTTTAAGTTCTAAACGATTCACTTAAATTTTCACACAAAGTTCAACTGTTTCGAGATACGAGATTAATGTTTTAGAGACTTAAACTTATTCGCGTGTCCCACCTCAGAATATACTCCCGTATCCAGATCCCAATATTCAATCTTACAGGTGAGTATACCTAGATGATATCTGTAAGGGGTTAAATGCGAGGGCCGTGAGAGCTCAGGCTATTGCTTCCGCAAAATCAGAGAGATGACGGCTTCGACTTTTGGTGGGTTCCCTTTAGAGAATCTTTTCTTCAACAGCACATGAATAGCATTATGTAATGTTTCATCATTTTTTATGCTGAGGGTGGGCTATATTTCAAGCAAGCATAAAGTATTCTCCGGGGACTAGGCCATTGCTTCCACAAAATCAGAAGTCCCGGGATAATACCCCAGATATCACTAAGCATAAAGACCTAGTATCTCAGAAAGATGGACCTTTCAAACAAGATTTTGGGGGTTACCCATATATCCGAGAGATGTTTCCCACGAGATAAGCAAGTTTGAAATTTAGGTTTATATCTCGTCACAATTTACTAAATGTGTAAAAACCTACTGGCACATCATCAGTGAGACCGTTTATCACTATTTCAACTTTCCAATTCTTTAGCATGCTGTGATTGTCCACTGATGTACTATCATTTCCTCTTTTTCACAACAAAACTCGTTTTTGATTTTATCATGTTTTTGACTTTTTCAAATTTTCTAATGTTTTTGGATTTTCCGAAATTTCTTACTTCCCCTAAAATTCAAAATCATTTAAAGGAAATTCGAAAACAAATTGTACAAGGTAAAATGACAACTGATTTTCAAGCTTCAATTCGCCATCCACTTGGCATAAACAATCAGAACTCCCCCTGACAACAAACTATTTCCCATTATGATTTCAAAACACTTAAGTTTGTTTTAATCAAATGGTTTTTCCGGAAAATAAGTTTTGTTGATTTTACCACTTGTAAGATCAAACCTGTAGGTCGAAATATCACAGAAGTGAATTTCTCAAGAAAGATGCCGATTCCTGCTCCACGGTTACCCACTTGGGAGTTCCGGCAAGTCAGAATTTCAAGTAGAAAATGCAGTCACCCAAGCCTGACCAGCCTTGGGTGATTTTGTTTCAACTCTATCCCAACCTCCTTTTGATCTGTAAAAATCTTTTGCACTTTTCACTTTCCCATCTACCATCTTCCCAAATATATGTTTGACTTTCCCATTAAAAGCCTTTTCAGCATCAAATTCTCCTTTACCAGAGAAGAATTGATCTGAAATCTCAATCTTACCAATTTTTAACTTCAATTTTTCTTTTGACAATGGCGGAAAGTTTTCATCGTTCAACTCTGGAACGGAATTCTCATTCTTTTTCTCAACATATGACTCCTCTGATTTTATGGAATCCGATTCATTGTCAGAACTACTCTCAGATTTAACAACCCATCTTTGTTTGTTCAAATCAACTTTTCTTTTGTAAAAATGTTTTGAACTTTCACCAGTTTCAAAAATCAAATTTCTAAACATATTAGTTTTCTCAGCTGATTGTTTCTTTTCATCAACATGTTTTTTTAATCATTTCAGAGTTAGAAGAAACTTCTTGTTTTGTATTATTGAACTGTTGGCAATTCCAAGCAATGTGTCCAACTTTGTGACATTTAAAACAAATTCTTTTGTCAACTCTTGATACAAATTTCTTCATATTCTTTTTCCTTTCAGCAAGAAACTCTTGATTTGACTGTTTCCAGAATGGTTTCTTCTGCTCTTCTTCAGAACTTCCTCCTGCAACAAATTTTGTTTTTTATTTATAATTTTTCTCATTTTTATAATTTTCAGAAGAACTAAAACCAAGACCTTTCTTTTTGAAATTACCGTTATGGTTTGGTTTCTTTCGATAACCTGAACCAGAACTGTAACCCTTTTTCTTGTTCAATCTTTGTTGAACTCTTGAAGTGTACTTTTTAGGTTTTTCATGAAGATTTAAATCTTTTATTTCCGAAATATTAATTTCTGTTAATTTGAAAACTTGTTTAATTATTTCAGATTTGACACTTCTTATTGGAAATTCCTCATCAGAATATAATTTGTCTGAATCATTCAAAGTATATGCTACTTTGATTGGTCCGTCATTCAAATTTGATTTTGATAACATAAATTCTTTATTGTAAACCCGTTTAACCGGTGAACTCGGACTCTTTTCTGATGAACTCGAACTTTCAGACTTAGACTCCGACTTTGACTCTTCATCCATATCCAACACCTGATCGACCACTTTCTTTAACAACTCAGACTCATGATCAGTGTCAGACATTGTGAATGTAACATCAATATTGTCTGGTAACTCATCAATGGTTTCAGACTTTAACTTTATGTTGAGAGCCTTATTTAAACGTTCCTCATTTGGCTTTCTGGGAGAATAACTATTCCAAATCGGGGGCGGACACTTGTTATACTTGACACTTTGTTTCTTACCAGTATCCTCTTCATTCTCCTTATCTTGAAAAGCTTCAAGACCTGCAACAGTAGGATAAACTCGATCAATCAAATAATCACATGTTGTATAACTCAACAACAATCATGTGATTCTTTCATTTTCAATCTTTTCAAGTTCCAAATCCTGCTTTAACTTTGCACAGTCTTCAATATATTCATTGATGACTCTCTGCTTTGTCATTAAAGTGGAACTCATCATTGTCATAGCAGCATCAACTTCTGTATTTGTCTTTTTCAGACCATCAACTGTTCTGTTCAGCACATCATATGACTCTTTCACATACTTCACATCAGACAACAAATTCTCTTTTATCTCTTCCAGTTCAAGAATCTTCTTGTCTTTCTCCTTACAATCTTTGCAAGATTCCAGACATTTCAGACAAGGTTTAATGATTTCAACTATCTTTTCAACCTCGACAATCTTTTCAACTTCAACAATTTTTTCTACCTCGACGACTTTCTCAACTTCAACAAGTTTCTCAACTTCGACTATTTTTTCAATCTCAACAATTTTTTCTACCACTTTCTCCACTTCAACGATTTTTTCTATCACCTTTTCAATCACTGATTCAACATTTTGTTCTTCAGCTTTCATCTTTGTCTTGTCATCAGCTATTCTTATTGCTTCCAGCTCTCTCTTTAATCTGGCAATCTTCTTCTCATTCAGCATCTCAACTTTATCTGCAAAAAACAAATTAAAACTGTCAGGATCTATACCTTTTCTAGCATTATTAAGATATTCTTCTTCATCATCGGTATCAATATCACTTCCTAGATCTGGAAAATCGGTATTCTTTTCTGACTAGATTTGACATCTTCTTCTTCCAGAATTCTAGCAACAGGACTTGAACCGGGTGGAATGTATTTATCCCAGCTAAAACCCGCTGCAACCTTTTCATCATCTTGGTCAATTATACCATAACAAGCTCTTTTCTCTTTTTCTTCAATGGCACGGGCATGTGCAGTTTGTGGTTGTTGAGCAATCTGATGGAAAATTGATTTTTGATAATAATTGTTCTTTCCAGGCTGATCTTGTCTTCCATCTGCTTCTTTGTTTTTGCACTCACGCTTAAAATGACCTTTTTCTCGACATCTGAAACATGTAACCTTTGATTTGTCAAAACCTATCGGAGATTTAGCCAATTCATTAAAGTCATCTCTTCCGGTGATTTGTTGAAACTTTTATGCCCTTCGAACAGCACTGGCTAAACACCACTTGACGTCCATCAACTCAAGTTCTTCAGCATCTATCTGGTCATAATCTTCTTTGGTAAGTATCGGATTTCCAATTTTACCAGCAATCAACCCTTCATATGATTCTAACATAGCAACGAGTGATGCCATGTGTTGCTTAGCTATTTCTGGAGACAGATTTTGACCATTTTGAATGTTCAAAGTGACATTGCACTGCAGATTTGTAGAATTCTGTCGTTGAGGACTTGGTGTTGTAAGATTTGGATCAAAACTTGAATATGAAGACGAAGATCCACCACTCTGTGTCACAGTACTACCTTTTGTTCCAGAAGAAGTATCAGCACTGAAACCAATTTGAATCTTTGGACTAGGAGTAACTTCAAATTTGTTTCCTCTATAGTACAAACTGACATCTTGTTGAGCATTTGGATTCTTCATGATTGCTGTTTTCTGGATATCCAATTCATGCTCTTCTATCTTCTGAATAAACTGTGCCAGATTCATATTTTCAGATTTTCTCATGTGTTTTAAGATCAACAAATAAGTTCCCCATTTCTGCTGTGGTAATGCATCAGATAGTTTATCAACCCATTCATCATTGTCTTTCTTTATGTCCAATCTTCCCATGTCCAAAACCAGATGACAATATCTATCAATGGTCATTTTTGTTGTTTCATGATCAAAAGCTACAAACATGTCAAATGATTTCTTCAATAACGCCTTTTTGTTTTTAATCATATCTGCGCTTCCTTTGAACTTTTGAATCAATGCCGTCCAAATTGACCTAGCAGTACCCACATGTTGGAACAAAACAAAGATGTCTTCTTTAATTGCTTGTTGAAGTATACTGATCATCATCTTTTCACTTGTATATTTCAATTTATCACTCTCTGAAAAGTCACAAAAAGCCTTTTCAAGCCCACGTTCATTTTTCGGTTTCTCATAATCTTTCTCTAAGGAACACCATGCATCAAACTTATAAGCTTGCACCCAGTTCTCAAACCGATTCTGCCATCCTTTAAAATCTTCAATGTACATGAGCTTTGGCGGTTTCTGGTAAGTTCCTGTCTCATTCTCATTGTACAATGTTTCGGCAGCTGTAACTGGTGCAACTGGTGTAGCAAACGCATTGTAGAATTCCTCTTCCATGATTCAGTAATAGTTCACAGAGTCAACACGGTTCAAAGTCAACAAGGTTCACACAAAATATGAGTTCAAACGAAAACACTTGATGCGAAATTATCAAACTCAAGCGAAATCAGAATTGAAACGAAATAGCTTCTTTCAAACGGAATTAATTTTCACACGAAATATAGTTTGGTGCGAAATAAGGTAATTTCGTGTGAACTAAGGTAATTTCAAACGAAACCACACTATGAAACGAAATTAGGGCTAATTTCGTGCGAAATTATGTAATTTCGTGTGGAACCCACAAACGAAATTACACTTTAAAGCAAAATAATCTTTTTCGAGCGAAATTAGGTAAGTTCGTGTGAAATCAAGCAGGTAATTCCGTACGAAATAGTGCTGACGTCATCATATTCGATCTGATTTTCAAGCGAAATTACCAATTTTACCAATTTTAGATCAAATTTAGGTCCAATTCTTTCAAGGATTTGTTAAAACACTGTTTCGCATGACATATATGAAATTCAATCCATTTTGACCGTGAAATTTTGTGAATTTTGAAAAAGAAGGTGTAGAAGTCAGATTTTTGAAGAAAACAAGCTGATTTTGGTAAGAACTCTTCCTCCTGAGCTCTGATACCACTTGTAGGATCGTTTTCAGACCCAAAACAAGTCCATCAGAAGAATTCTAATCAATTCAAAAGGTGGAAACATATGAATTGACTTGAAAACAGCTTGAATCACTTCTAATTGTCTTGTTTATTGATTTAACAGGTTTACAGATCAATCGACACGTCGGCAGCACTTCAGTACCGGAATCTAATTTCGTTACAAATGATTTCGCATCTAGGGTATATATAGGAGAACTAATTTCGCATGAACCTGCCCAAGCGAAATTAGTTTCAAGCGAAATCTAATTTCGTGCGAAATTACTATGTAATTTCGTACGAAATTACCTATGATACCTTTCAAGCGAAATTACCTAAAAACCCTAATTTCTCGAACAACGTGCCCTGATCTAACATTCTTAATACAAGACGAAGTCGACAGACGTATGCACCAACAACGGGTACCGTAAATTTAACCGGAAAATTTACGGTACCCGTAAACACAAACTTGTGGTGCCCAAAACTACACACACGACATTTTTTTTTTCGAATTTTTTTTACAAATGTGTTTATAATACACGCATCTACGTTTATGAAAAAAAATGTGGTCCACCTCGCCCGGGATCAAAAAGATCTCACGGTTCTTACAACTCGAGGTGGTTCTCATTTTAGCGGTTAGCGGTGGACCGCTAAAATGAGAACCACCTCCAGTTGTAAGAACCGTGAGAACTACACCGTACGGGGCGAGTTGGACCAAATTTTTTTTCATAAATGTAGATGCTTGTATTATAAACACATTTGTAAAAAAAAAAAATTCAAAAAAAAATGTCGGGTGTGTAGTTTTGAGAACCCAAAGTTTGCGTTTACGGGACCCATAAATTCCGTAAACGCAAACTTTGGGTGCTCAAAACTACACACCCGACATTTTTTTTTTTTTGAATTTTTTTTACAAATGTGTTTATAATACAAACATTTACGTTTATGAAAAAAAATTGGTCCAACTCGCCCCGGATCAAAAAGTTCTCACGGTTCTTACAACTGGAGGTGGTTCTCATTTTAGCGGTGATCATGCGAGAACCACCTCTTATTGCGAGAACCGCGAGAACCAATGTGAACACAACCAAAAATGCCTAAAAATAGCTAAAAATCACACAATTTTTTTTTAAAAATATTTTTTATATAAAAATCGCTACTTTTCGAAGCCAAATTTTTTTTTTTTTTGCCACTAAAAGTAGCGATTTGAGCATAAAAATATTAAAAAAAAAATTTAGATTTTTTTAGGTTTTTTGGGGTTTAGTTTTTAGCATTTCAGCTTGGGGGGATGGGGGGTGGGGGGGTTTAGGTTTTTGGGGGGTGGGGGAGGGGGGTTTAGGTTTTTTTTTTTGGGGGGGGGGGGGGTGGGTTAGGTTTTTTTAGGTTTTTTTGGGGTTTTAGTTTTTAGCATTTAGCTTGGGGGGGGGGGGGGGTGGGGGTTATTTTTATTTAGCTATTTTAGGTTGTGTTCACATTGGTTCTCGCGGTTCTCGCAATAAGGGTGGTTCTCGCATGAACTCCTCCCTATATATATATATATATATAGGGGACCGCTAAAATGAGAACCACCTTCAGTTGTAAGAACCGCGAGAACCAGTTCTTAACCACTAGATCAACAAGATGGATGGATGAGATTAAAAGTAACTAAAATTAATATTAAATACATTTTGTCTTATTATGTCTTTAATATTTTAATCCAAAAGGGTAGTTTAGTAAAAATACTTTTTTTGTCTTTTTGTCTTTATTATTTGAGTAAACTGCCATTTTGGTCCCTATGGTTTGGGCACTTTTGTCATTTTAGTCTAAATCTTAAACTTTTTAAATCTGGGTCCCTGTGGTTTCACTTTTATTGTCATTTTAGTCCAAAATCCAAAAACCCCCTATTTTGACTGTTGAAAGCTGATTGTTTTGTCCTTTAGTGTAGGGGCATTTTGGTCATTCTGATTTTAATATTTAAAAAAAACTATTTTAATAATTCTAATAAATTAAAACAAAATTAGTTATAAATTATATAATATATATAACTCTCTCTCTTTAAAACACACATACTCTCTATCTCTCTCTCTCTCTAAAACACACATCCTCACCACCACCTCCGGCCACTTACCACCACCGCTTCCCGCCACTTGCCACCTCCCACTCCTGCACAAACTTAATCCAAATAACGCATTTCACCTAAAATCTACACAATCGCAAAAAGGAGTTACTCGTTCCATACAACTGGAAGCCAAAACATCACCGATCTGAATTCAAAATCAACTAAACAAAACATCAACTTCAAAAGCAACTAAACAAAACATCGTTTTTAAATCAAGTGTAACAAACACCATACCGTTAATCAGATTAAAATCGCACGGAACAATTGAACAACACAGACTCTGAATCTTCCATAAACACCCAACATCGTGAAATGCTTACCTGACTGACTTGCGATTGCCATCGTCATCATCAGCGACATCAACATCGTGAAACCCCATCACCTGTAACTCCACGGTCGTTAGAGACGACACAGGCTCCGCCGGTTCTCTCTCTCTCTCTCTCTATCTCCTCCCCTGATTTCGTTATTGTGCCGCCGCTACCGGTCTGATTTGGGTGTGGGTGTGTGGTTATCGGAGAAGGAGGGGTGTGGGTGTGTATGGAGAGGTGGTTGTGGGTTCCCGTCGCCGGGGCTCAGTCGAGAGAGAGTGGCAGAGGGTGTGGTGGATGTGGTTTGCAGAGAAGAAGAAGGAGGTTAGGGTTTTGTTATGAAATGAGAAAGATGAGAGAGTTTATCTGTGTTAGTGAGAGAGAGAGTTATATATATAATATATAATTAATTTTGCTTTAATTTATTAGAAGAGTAAATCAGAATGACCAAAATGCCCCTGCACTAAAGGACAAAATAATCAGCTTTCAACAGTCAAAATAGAGGGTTTTTGGATTTTGGACTAAAATGGAAATAAAAGTGAAACCACAGGGACCCAGATTTAAAAAGTTTGAGATTTGGACTAAAATAACAAAAGTGCCCAAACCACAGGTACCAAAATGGCAGTTTACTCTTATTATTTTTATTACTTTTTTGTTTTATTATATTACTTTTTATTTTTTAAAAAGAATTTTTTTATTAAAAACATTTTTAAATTCAAATTTTTTTAACAAGACAATTTTTTTTGCGCGCTGGTTTTTGCACGCCGATTTTACGCCCGGCTTTTTCACGCATCGTTTTTTAACAAGTCGTTTTTGCACGCCGTTTTTTACGCTCGGCTTTTTCAAGCGTTGTTTTTTTAACGCACCGTTTTTTACGTCCCGTTTTTACGCGGCGTTTTTTACGTCCCGTTTTTTTTCGCGGCGTTTTTATGCACCGCATTCACGCCCCTTGTTTAGGTGCCGTTTTATCACACAGTTTTTACGTTTTACAATTTACGTAAAAAAAGTTTTACGTTAAACTTTTTACGTTTTACGTAAAACTTTTTAAGTTTTACGATTTACATAAAACTTTTTACGTTTTATGTTTTACTTTAAAATTTTTACATTTTACGTTAAACTTTTTACGTTTTACTTTTTACGTTAACTTTTTACGTTTTACGTTAAACTTTTTACGTTTTAGGTTTTACGTTAAACTTTTTAAACTTTTTACGTTTTACGATTTACGTAAAACTTTTTACGTTTTACGTTAAACTTTTTACGTTTTACGTTTTACGTTAAACTTTTTACGTTTTACGTTTTTACGTTTTACGTTTTATGTTAAACTTTTTGCGTTTTACGTTAAAACTTTTTACTTTTTACGTTTTACGTTAAACTTTACGGTAAACTTTTTACGTTTTGCGTTAAACTTTTTGCGTTTTACGTTAAAAAGTTTACGTTTTACGTTAAAAAGTTACGGTGTGGCTCAGATTTTCCGTAAATCTTTTACGTTTTACGTTAAAAAAAAAACTTTTTACGCCAAACAAAAAACTTTTTACAGGTTTAACCAAGTTGTCTCAGATAAGTTGAAAACTTATCATCATGGACTGAAAAAAAAAACTAAAAAACCAATCAACAAGAATCAAAAAACCATCCGTGGGTCTAGAAAAAAACGGGTTTTGGCTCAAAGTTTCCGCTAATCATGGCTGCAAAAAGGGGGGTTGCAGGTTCAAAAACCTACCCTCGGCCATCCTTGCCACGCCATCGTCATCAATTGTCGGAAAAAATGTTTTTTCGTTCTATCACTGCCAACTCAACCCCACTCGAAGGTTTCGAATCAAAACATTGCAGTAAACAAACAATTAAACACAATCAACTATCAAGATCAAAACAAACCCGAATTTACAGCAAAACAATACCCCTAATTAACCACTTGACAGCAAGTTATCACACTATTTATAGCAGATTTCAGCATCATTTCACAGCTAAATATACACAAAATTTACATCAAAACAATACCCAGAATTTACAGCAAAAACAATACCCCCAATTAAACCCAGACCATGAAAACCTAGGCTAAAAACTTGTGGAAAACATATAAAAATCAAAACTTTAAGTCAAAAATTAAAGAAAAATCACAAAACTCAGATCAAGATTGAAAAACCCATATGAAATCAAGTAACTTTAATTAAATCTAAAGAGGATTTTGATGAACTCGTACCTACACACTAACTTAAACCGTCACACTTTTTGACAAAACCACACGTTCACACACACTGCCAGAACCACTTCTACTAATCTTAACATCGGAAACCAAATACTGCGGCCGGAATTTCGAAATAAAAGCTTCAGCTCTTTCATTCAACTCATCATTTGACAATAACAAACTCGACAACTTTGCATCACCATCGTCTTCTTCATCTTCAACACCACCCTTATGTCTCTCACCTTCAACTTCACCCACATTCTCATTAAACACACTCACACCGTTGTCCACGGCGGCGTCAGGGTGGTCAGCCTCCGCCGGCGGCTGTGTACTGACGGTTTTTTGAGATTTGTGAGGTGGGTATGTAGATGTAAACAAGATAGCGATTAATAAGAGGTTGAGTGCAAGAAAGACCCACATGTGATACTGAGAGATTAGATGTTGAACGATTTTGAGAGAGAGATTAGAGGGTGAAGGATTTTTAAGAGAGAGAGAGGTGAGATGAGTGATTTAAAATTTAAGAGAGAAAGATGACAGATTGATGAAAATTCTGGTGACATTAAATGCTGACATAGAGAGAAAGAGAGATTTGACATATGGGGTAAATGACCACAATACCCTTTAGGTTATAAAATAATATTGTATACGTAGCAAAGTCTGATTGGTGGAAAGTGGTTCTCGTGGTTCTTACAACTGGGAGTGGTTTTTATTTTAGCGGCTCCCTATACATATATATATATATATATAGGGAGAGGATCATGAGAAAACTACATATAAATGAGAAAACTAGAAAACTAACTAAAAAACCTAAAAAAAATACCAATTTTTTTTTACAATTTTTTATAAAAAAAATCGCTAGTTTTTATATATAAAAAAATTTTCAAAAATTTTTTTTTTTGTTGTACTGCACATGTGCATTATATGTGTACTACACATGTGCACTATATCCGTAATAGTGCACATGTGCAATACAACAACAAAAAAAATTTAATTTTTTTTCCATGCACAAAAACTTACGATTTTTTTATAAAAATTAAAAAAAAATGGTATGTTTTTTAGGCTTTTTTTAGTTAGTTTTTTGGTTTTCTCATTTAAACTAGTTTTCTCATGATCCATCTCCTATA
The DNA here is from genome assembly GCA_030545235.1 of Helianthus tuberosus. NCBI lineage: Eukaryota > Viridiplantae > Streptophyta > Magnoliopsida > Asterales > Asteraceae > Helianthus > Helianthus tuberosus. The sequence continues at coordinate 23,771 of JARYGA010039205.1, read as the reverse complement.
TATATATATATATATATATATATATATACAGGAGAAGGATCCATTAGGAACCACCATTTATTGCGAGAACCAATGTGAACACATGGCATTTTTGTAATTATATTAAACTTTTCTAATAACAAGCCTACTTCTCACTGTCGTGTAACCCTAAGTTAGTACCAGCGACCAGAATTGCCATCGTCTACGTTGGTCACGGTGACCAGAATCACCGTCGTGCTTCCTCAACACCGTTACTCCTATCATTGTTCCTCCTGTAACCCTAATCGCGCCACACTCCTCAATGATTCTAATGATTCTGATCGTGTTGCCCTAATTACAAATGGAATACGCGATTACGAATGGATGAAGAATATATGATCTATGATTACGTTCTTACTGCAATAATATCGATTACAATACGAATTTTAAAGCACTAATTTCAATTATACGACAAATTTTGGAATATCAGATGGTGAAATCGATATGACGAAGACGAACTACTAATGTAATCGGGACGAAGACGAACTACTGAGAACTGCTGGTGCCTGTGAACTGAGAATTGTTGATGCAATTCGAGTGTCTGACATGATTTTTGTATAAATACACCATCCTGCACATGTGCAACGGAAGACGAATATGTGAATGTTAAATAAAAAGGTTAGAAGTTGTTGATTATTTAGTATTATTATTATTTTTTTAGTAATTAAATCTGAGTTTATGCACAAGTGAATCATTGTATTACTTTTTTTGTTAATAATGTAATCAAGATGAAGACGAACTACTGAGAACTGATGATGCCTGAGAATTGAGAATTGTTGATGCAATTCGAGTGTCGGACGTGATTTTTGTATAAATACACCATCTTGCACATGTGCAGCACTTTACCATTACCCTATAAATACACCATCTGGCACATGTGCAACACTTTACCATTACCATATAACCATCACCAATAATCTACATAATGCACATGTCAGCACGTTACCATTACCCGATAATCATCAACAATAATTTGTTCACAATATCAGTACAGGAGTAGATATCACGATGAGAGCTTGTGTAACACTCAATTTCCGCTGAATACTCAATTTCCGGTGACAATACTTCAACATCGAATGCTACAGCACCCACAAATCTGGACCAACAACAATTACAATTTATATGATATGAGACTAAAGGTATTATACAAAAATAGTTTTTACATGCTTGATAAATCTATGTTCCTATATCAGTGCTTATTTATCATTGTTCATTGTTTGTTTTTATAGTTTTTACATGCTTTATTACTCTGTGTTACTATATCTTTGTTTATTTAACATTTGCTTGGTTACTCTATGTTCCTGTATCATTGTTTATATAAATTGTTCATTTTTTTTTGTTTATCTGCTTGATCAATACAACGATCATGCACATGTGCGTTATGTTAATAACACCAATACTCGTCATCCGTAAATTGTTAACCATCATTAACATGAACATGCACATGTGCATTGCCAACATATGCATGTGTATCTCATTACCAACACCCCATATTCATCACTAATAAGCATTAAACAAATCAATGTTTGTTTATATTCATTACTTCTATGTCTTATTATCGCATGTGATTGTTGCTGATAATTATTTCACTGGCTAGAAAGACAAACTGAGAAAGTGGATTGGTCATCCAAGATTCGAGCTTATTCGTCAGGGTAAATTTTTATTTACATGTTGTATTATTGTTCTTCTTTCCCATTTTGGTCATTATGTTTTAAGTATTTCATATGACATAGTTTCTGAAATATATACATAAATCATACGATTTTTGTCTTGATACAAGATCTTTATTACCTATAAAGTAATCATATTATATACATTGTTGCAGATGTCACAGAACCATTACTGGTTGAGGTCGATCAGATATACCATCTTGCATGCCCCGGTCACTGATTTTCTATAAATGCAATGTTGTAAAGGTGTGTATCCATCCTCATCCATTGCATCTAGCAACTACAACAATTTGTTATGTCCCTTTCACTTAATGCCTCCAAAAAATGATTATAACAGAACCTTAATGAATGTGTAATTCTTGAAAGACAATAAAGACGAAGGTCATTGGCATGCTAAATATGCTTGGTCTTGCAAAGAGAGTTGGAACAATGTTCAAAGATTGTTCTGTAATTTTGGAACTTTTTATTATCTTGGTATTTCAGATTCATGTTTATATATGACGTTAAACTTTTTCTTTATAGGATTTTGCTTACCTCAACCTCAGAGGTATACGGTGATCCTCTTGTGCATCCTCCACCTGAGACCTACTGGGGTAACGTCAACCCAATTGGTAAGCCCGCACCGTTCTTTATCTCCATCAATTCTTGTTTGTTTGCATAATGCTCGCACCGTTTTCAACATGGAAACCATACCATCTAAAATTATCGATGCATAGTTTTTAATGTCATTATGTTTTAACTACATGTACTCCATTTTCAACACACCCGTTATACATTGCAACGTATACATTATGCACATGTGCATTGCCAACATATACATGTGTATCACATTACCAACACCCCATATTCATCACTAATAAGCATTAAACAAATCACTGTTTTTTTACATGCATTACTTTTATTTCCATACATTGCATAATTCTGCACATGTGCATTATGTTGCCAACCATCCATAATCATCACAAATAAACTGTTAACCATCAGTAAATAATTATGCACATGTGCATCACATTACCAACACCCCATACTCATCACCAAAAGAAATGTTAAACATTTATACATTGTGCGTATACACACCATATACCATATTAATCACAATATTGTATGCTTTTCTTTTTCTTTATACAGGAACAATTACGACTTATACACCTAATGGCACACCATATTGGATACCCGATGTTGACGCTGAATACATCCGTATTATAAACATTACGTTTAACAGTTGGTAGGACGTTGATTCCAATGATACTGACGAAGATGTTGATGATGATGCTAAAGACCCTGCATATATATATAAACCCGATCAACCTCGTAGACGTTCATCCAGGCGTCATAAATCATTCAACGATTCTTGATTATCCTATATATAATGATAGACAGTTTCTAAGCATTATTCTTTTTGTTTACAATCATTTTGCACTGTCTGTATACGTATTCATAGGTTATGATTGCGATCATGATACTTTGATATCAATTACTTATTAGACATACGCGTATGTAATTTCATTATTAACCACCTAACATATATTACCAACATGGTTACTGTTTTGAAAAATGCACATGTGCATACATGCTTAATGTTTCACTACATATTGTTATTGTTTCGACCAATGCACATGTGCATATATGAATATCTTAACTACATATAATACATTTTTCTTTACATATACATCATCATATGGAATGTGGTACCCCATACGTAATAGGGTACCACATACGTAATATGATATGTTATATCAAACTTCGCACATGTGCAGTACCAACATTTCCTCTACCAAACAACATAATACATCATATATTAACAAACATGATCATCCGTAATACGTTATACCTGACCAATCAAATATATTTTTAACCCATCAACCACCATAAAAGCCGTCGTATACGTCAAACTTCTTATATCAACCGTTATCGTAAAAAATACCCACATGTTACCATCAAAAGACATCAAGACAACAAAAAAATTGTCTTTATAAATTTCATATCCACAAACTACCTACATATAACATTCGCATTAGTTCACAACCTCACACCTTCTGATCTTCTTTCCATTTACTAACCATCTTCCAACATTCCTCCTGTTTCAACGCCTATTCGTCTATCATTTCCCTGATATTTTTCATCGATCAACCTATTAATCAAATACGTCCTTGTTGTCAATCCACGAGAAGTTTTGAATATTTTTTTCCTGCATACATTACATATATTACATCAATTATTTCATGTATGCAGATGTGCAGTAAACATATTACTAGTTTCGGCTAACCATTTTGGTGGCCTAAGGCGAATTAAAAGCTTGTGGCCTTTTTCCAAAAAAAAAAAGAAAATAATTTGAGAAAAGCTTTTTTCGACTGACGTAACAGTTACCGGTATAGTTAACATAATTCTATAAGCAATATAAGCTGAAATTTTAAACGACATACTTAACATACAAACAAAAATTTCACATTAATGCACTTAGTTTCTAAAAAAAACATGCAAGTACTTACTGGATTCCACTGCAAGTAGTGCAAACGAATGTCCAGAAGTTTATGCATACATATTGTGGTCTCTGTTTAGTAAATAACATGAGATATATTAGGAATATTGGTAACAAAACTCTATATAAATGGTGATCTAGTACAATAATACTCAACAAAAAGGCAACAAACAAGTGGAAAATTACCAAACTGTTGCAGTTAATACACCTCCTATTCTCTGGAAGTTTAAGCAGATTCCTTATGGCTTTCTCGTTTCTCTCTTCCTCTTTGAACTGACTCATCATTTCCTAACTCTAATCCAATCCCTAACTTCTGAAACAACATCAAATCAACAACTTATACATACAACAAATCATCAAAATCAACAACTAATACATACAACAAATCATTAATGATCAAAAACACAATTTCTCAAATCAACAACTCAAACATACAACAAATCATCAATGATCAAAAAACACAATTTCTTCCACAATGAACTAAAACACCAACAAAAACTAATAAAATAATAAAAAATAAGATCAATAAACATAAATTATCAATGAATATGTGCATTAACATTATTTTATCATCACCATATACACTATGCACATGTGCATCAACAAAACGACCTTGTTAACAACCTATGCATCAACTTTATCATCACTATATTAACTATGCACATGTGCATCAACATAAACGACCTTGTTAACAACCTATGCATCAACTTTATCATCACCATATTAACTATGCACATGTGCATTAACATGACCGACAATACCAACAGGTTATGTTTGCTTCAAATTCTGTATTACCACCAAATATATTTAAATTATTCAATAACAAAGCCTACATACAAAAAAAACACACATACCTACCACATTATAAGTCGGTGTATCACAACAATTACCCTGAATCCCTCAAACATCATATACATCAAACCATTTTCGCTAATGCAGATATGAAACAACGATTTAATCGTCATATTAACATATAAAGGATCTGAACCGACAATTAAGCATCATGTTAACATATGAAAGTGCAAAAACAAATTTATTCTTATAATCACCGGACCAAATTTGGGAACTAACCTCGATTATATGACGAAATATAAAATATCTGCTGGTAAAATCTCAAATCTGAGATACAATCTCAATCCTGATGCTTCGATATGGTGAACTGATGATGGTGAAGTGATGATGTATTCGGGACGATGATGTAAATGACTGTAATCGATGAATTGTTGAGAGAATCAGATTGAGAAATGTTGAGATAGTTGGATGTAATCACAGTTCAGATAAGAGTTCAGATATTGGATGTGAAAGTTTTTATTAAATGTAATTTATTTTATGCTTGAAGTCCGATGGTAAAGGGAATCAGGTATGCGGGTTTTTTAAAAGTTGTTTGTTATTTACAAAATTGCCCCCTGTTCACATTGGTTCTAGCGGTTCCCGCAATAAAGGTGGTTCTCGCATGAACCATACCCTATGTGTTATATATATATATATATATATATATATATATATATATATGGGACCGCTAAAATGGAAACCACCTCCAGTTGTAATAACCGAGAGAACCACTTTCTAGCCACTAGATCAACAAGATGGATGGACAAGATTAAAAGTATTTAAAAATAATATTAAGTATTTTTTGTCTTGTTATGTCTTTAATATTTTAATCCAAAAGGGTAGTTTAGTAAATTACTCTTTTTTGTCTTTATTGTTTTGTATTATTATATTAGTTTTTATTTTTTAAACAAATTTTTTTATTAAAATCATTTTTAAATTCAGATTTTTTATTAAGCTTTGTACGTTTTACGTTAAGCTTTTTACGTTTTACGTTAAGCTTTTTACGTTTTACGTTAAGCTTTTTACGTTTTACGTTAAAATTTTTACGTTAAACTTTTTACGTTTTACGTTTTACGTTTACGCTAAACTTTTTACGTTTTACGTTAAACTTTTTACGTTTTACGTTAAAACCTTTACGTTTTACGTTAAAAAGTTTACGGTTTTAACTTTAACGTTAAAATTTTACGTTTTACGTTAAAAAATTTATGTTTTACGTTAAAAAGTTTCCGATTTTAGTTTTTTTTTTCAAAAACTTGTTTACACAAAACGAACGCACCCAGAAATCGCAACTCGGTAGGTGTCTCAGATAGATTATTATGATCATCGACTGGCAAAAAAATAAAAAATCAACAACAAAAATCAAAAGAATGTTTGGATTCTTGAAAAAAATAGGGTTTGGCTCAGATTTTTTTCGATAATCAGAGGCTGCAAAGTGGGGTTGTAGGTTCAAAAATTTACCATCCACCAACCGTGCCGTGCCATCGTCATAAAAATATATGTTTTTTTTTTTGGCATCATCACCGCCCCAAATCCAGCAGATCAAAAACCCACATAGTTCACTGTTCAAAATCTTCCAAAAAGAGACCCAAAGATCAAGAACAGTATCAACCACTTCATGCAACAAAAACCCACAAAAAAATCTAAACTTTTCAAAATTAATGACAAGATTCAGATATAAAAATCCAAGAACAGGGACACCCACTTCTTATATCACAAAATCCAGAAAAAAGAACCCCATTTCTTTGACTAATGTGCTTATCAACTCAGAAAAATCATGTGGGTTTGATGTGTTGGAGACCACCACAAACCCAATTTCTTTGAGATACCCATGAAGAAAAAAGCAAAATCGAGTCTTGATTTGGGGGTTACCGGTGGCTCAACAAACACACAAAACCCAAACACAGGGCACGTCATTGCTCAAATCCTCACCGCCGTCGCCGTCAACGTCACACCCCAACTGATGGCGGAAACATCGGGGCGCGACGCTGAGCGAAACAGATTGTCCAAGAGAATCCATAACAGCTAAAATTACCGAATATTTAACATTACGTCCCATACCATAACATATTAAGTAACATAGTTATTACAGACATATTGTTCTCAAAGAAAAATATTGTTCCGACAACTCATAAAATTATTCATGGGTTTCTAGACCACCTAAACTTGATTCCATAGCAGCTTGCAAGCGAAAGCATCCTAAACACCTGTCACATACGTTAAAATAAAGGTCAATACACATAGTGTAAAGGTGAGCATACAAGTTTAATAGTATAAGAGTAGCGAAAGCGATTTACGCAAAACCAGCATCTAACACGTAGAAATGTGAAGCAAGTAAGTTATCGACAATGAAATATGCACAGACGTGACTGCGAGTTGTAGAATGCGCAACACATATCACCACTGTGACACCTGAAGAAAAGCCCTTAACAACCTCTGTCCGCGACAAGTGCTGAGTCCAATACTATCATTGCTAAGGTGTCAGGCAACAATCACTGTGTAAACATAACATACAGACATTCATCGAATAACACGTATAACATGCGAGAGCGTTTAGCGTATGAAAAGTGTTTGCGTTGTGTGATCGATGTGATTTGATATAGGTAACGTATGTAACACCCAAAAGTGCGTTAAGTAAAAAGGGATCGAGTATACTCACAGATCGAGTTTAGTAACTAAACACAGTCTTGGATTGAAGGGAGCTGGAGGTTTAGCCTGATCAGAGAACGATAGTGTAAGAGTTGAACAGTGCGTAAAACGTGCGTCGAAAAGTTTGTATGACGAACAGTGATCCGGTCGGATGACCATCCAGACGAATGACCATTCAGTCGGAGGTTGTCCATTTGGGAGGGATGTGTTTGTGTGTTGTCTGTACTTTGAAGTTTTTGTTGTAGTATTTTATAAAGTTTGAAAAATCTCTACACATCAGACCATTCTGACGGACGGTCATCCAGACGGATGGCCGTCCGCTCGGATGGTGATCCGAGTGGAACTGGTCTTCGTTGAAAGTTTGAAAATTGATTAATTGTTGAAATCACAAGTCACTTGGTCGAATAGCCGTTTGATCGGATGGCTATCCGATCGGATGGCTGTTCGATCGGGTAACTGTTTTGGGTTGAAAACTTGTAAAACCAGCTAGGTTAAAAGGTTGTGTGGGTGAACCGAGACGACATGATGGCGTGTTAAACAACGGGAATCTCATCAAGCCCAGCTCATCCGCTCGGATGGGAATCACCCCGTCCGATCAGACTTAACTGTTCTTGACAGAGTTTTATGTTTAACCCGTGAATCGGTTGTCTCCTCGTTAGAAATCCATTCTGAGTCCAGGTTTCCACTAAAGAATGACCAGTGAACCCGAACGAGTCCAGATTCTAACGGTTTTGAGTGAAAAGTTAAGAATGTTGAAGAAATGTTTGGAACACTTGAAAGATGTTTAGATTTAGTTGAAAATGATGTAAAAACGTGCAGGAATCCTTCAGATCCGAACCGTTCTTGATGGGGTAAGGTCACACTTCAAGGTTCATAAGAACTCCATGATGACATCACCTTAGAACAGCCCAAATCCTAAGATTTCACGGTTAAAAGTTGCGATTTGATGGTGAAAATGGTGAGGGAGTGTGTATAGATCAAGGAAGTACGAGGTTTGAGATGAAAACTTACAAGAATCGCGAGGAATTGAGAGAAAATAGGCTGAGAACGCGCTGGAACGGAGGGAGCTATCACATCATGAACAGTGATGTGACAGGTGGGGTATTTGTAGGTGAAGATAAGGAGAGGCAGTGTGGAGTGATTCGGTCGGAGGGCCTTTCGATCGGATGGCCATCCGGTCAGATGGTCATCCGGTCGGGTGACCATTCGGTCAAATGGTCCTTCGATCGGAGGGCTTGCGAGTCAGTTTCTGACTTTTGTTTCGTGTGTTGAGCGTTGCATTGCGTTGCGAGGCGATAACATTAAACAATAGTTACACAAATAACATAACTCCTAATAATCATAAAAGTACTACTTAGTTTTCGTGTTCGCGATGAGATTGCGTTGCGATAGAGTTGCGATTGAGTTTGCGATTAACACCATTAACGTAAGTAAACATGCACAAGTAACACATAATAGCACACACACGTAAAACAATATCCTTAACCTGTAATTCGAATTGCGATGCGATAGCGATGTGATAACGTTTAGTAGATTAGCGTTTAATTGCGTCTATTATCAATGTAGTTTACCGTTTCTGTTTGATTATCCATTTCTTTCATACAACTCCAATTTTCATGTGGCCCACCACACCCTTCACAAGCCTTAACCGAGGCCAGTTTTTGCCATTTCTAACTTTTTTGATTTTTGAAGAAAGGGCCTCGATTTGGGCTTGCAAGGAGGTGCTTTCGTCAACCTTATGGGCGCCCGGGGCAATAGATTTTGTGACTCGTGGAGTGTGCCACTGAAAATTGATTTGAGCAATTTCCTCAATTTTATTATAAATCTCATTTGGGCGACGATTGCCTAAAAGTCCCCCGGAACTAGAGTCAAGTGTTTGTCTTGTGTGTGGCAACAACCCAATATAGAAAGTGGATATTTGTTGCCATACCGCAAGACCATGATGAGGACACTTTCTTAGTAGCTCCTTGAACCTTTCCCAAGTTTCATATAAGGATTCCCCGTCCTCTTGTGAGTATGTATTAATTTCAGTCATTAATTTAGCCGTTTTAGCAGGAGGGAAATACTTATATAAAAACTTTTGGGCTAGTTCATCCTAGGTGTTTACCGAACCAACTGTGAGGGTATTAAGCCAAGCCTTAGCTCGGTCTTTTAGTGAGAATGGAAACATTCTTAGGCGAATGGCGTCATTTGATGTTCCATTGATCCGAAAAGTATCACATATTTCCAAGAAGTTAGTAATATGTAAATATGGATCTTCGTCCGCAAGCCCGTGGAAGGTTGCGGAGTTTTGGAGCGTTTGTATCAAATGCGGCCGAAGTTCAAAGTTGTTGGCCTCGACATTCGGTGCATTGATAGCGGCGCCAAGATTACCCACAGTGGGTCGTAGATAATCCATGAGGGTAAGTTGATCCGCCATTGGAAGTAGGTCCCCCGAAACTTTCTCTTGGTTTTTAGCTTTAAGTCTTTTTCTAAGAAAGCGTTCGGGTTCGTCTAGAGGTTCTTTTATGTCCCTACTGGAACTGGAGCTCATACACTGCGTAGAAAGTTCAGGTGCGGTGCCTAGGTCCCAAGTCCTGCAATAAAAACAAAAAGAACGTTGGTCAGAAGTTTTACCACGGCCACGTGCTCAGATGAACACGGCCCGTGGTCGGAGTTACAGTGATTGTTTTCCGGATCCCTATTACTGGGAAGCTCGAAACGGCCCCGTGCTGCACCAACACGGCCCCGTGCTTAGCTCTCTGTAACTCGGAAAATAAAAACGGCCAGTAACAATGCTGGGCACGACCCGTGTCCGACCAGGCACGGCCCGTGCTGAGCTCTGCAGAAGCTAAAAATTTGAGAAAAATCCTAAAAAAAAAAATAAGAAAAACGATTAGGCCGTTGATTCCTAACTTTCTTAATATCCTTGTATCCCCAACAACGGCGCCAAAAACTTTATATGCGTGTAGCGTTATATAATTTTTATGTATATTTTAAGCCCTTTTTAACACTTTAGTCAAGTTTTAAATTTATAAAACACGATATTTTACTAACACTAAACACACATATGGGCAAGTGCACCCATCGTGAGCGTAGTATAGCGTTGGTAAGATAACGAGGTCGTCCAAGGACACAAGAGCTTTTAGTACCGGTTTATCCTCAACGTCCAATCAAACCAAAATTTAGGAAAAAGGTTTTAAACATGAAAAATAAAAACTAAAAATGCTGAAAAATAAAAATAAAATAAAAACAGATAGACAAGTTGAATCACTTAGATCCGACTCACCTTTAGTGTAACCTTTGATTATTTCCGCACTTTTGCGTTTTTTAAGAGATTATCTTAGTTATAGTAGTAGGCCCCTCTTTTGAAGGTGACGTTACCCTCAACCCAGTAGTTTGAGTCAGCAAGGATACAATCCTAAAGGGTTGGATTATTGAAAGATAATTAATTAAGTTATTAATGCGTAATGTGGTAGGCCCCTCTTTTGAAGGTGACGTTACCCTCGGCTAAGTGGTTTGAGTCAGCAGGGATACAATCCCAAGTAGCCGGGTTAATGTATTAATAGTAGTTTACATATGAGGGGATCAAGCCATTCGCACCCCCGCCATCCAATACCAGTAGGTATTGAAGGAGGTCCTAGTAAGCTTGACCCAGGTCCTTGCAGGATCTATACACTGAACAAGGCAAGAACCTTACCAAACCATTCCCTTAACCCCCGACCAGGTAGCCAACATATCTCCATATAGACCGTGGAGATATGAATGATGTAAATCTTTTATTTTATATAGACAGTAAAATAACGCCAAGACACCACGGATAAATGATAAGGAAGTTTCACCTTCAACATAAGAAACTAGTTATTAAAGTCATTAATACCAATCCAAATAAAAAGTGCGAAAAGATTAAAAATAAAAAGTATTACACTAAATGTTTGTCTTCACCAAGTGATGTAAGAGACTTAGGCAAACATGGCCTTTGATTGTCAAGAACTCTTACTATCAATCTTGGATCCCAAGACTACTACACACACTCTATGATGGATGATGGATGATGGTAGTGGATGTGGGTTGTGATGGTGGTGGTAGTGGAGTGTGGGTGAAGTGTGAGAGAGGTGGTTTGCCAAGGGATGCCTTTGAAGTGAACCAAGCACCTCTATTTATAGCCTGCACAGAAGCCCGGGCACGGCCCCGTGCCCGCTAGGCATGGCCCCATGTCCACCCATCTTCTCTTTCTTCATTAAAAGCAGTTTGTCTGTATTAGTTGACCATGCCCCCGTGTCCGCTGGGCACGGCCCCGTGTACAGAAGCGTATATGTACTATCAAGATTTGTTTGGATTCTGCGAATCTTAGCGTTGACCGCGGCCGTGTGGAGCTGGGCACGCCCCGGTGTTGGGGAATAGAAACTTCTACACTTTTGTCTTTTTTGCAGACGCTTGGGCATGCCCCCGTGTCCGCTGGGCACGGGGCGTGTTCAGCCTTCTGATGTCCTATTTTTGCTTAGGAAGATGCTGTCGAGGGGTCGGGCATGCCACGTTTACTCATTTTCTTGTATTTGTGTTAGATTTAGCTGCATTTTTGCTTCTTTTGTTCATTTAAGCTCTTTTAACCCTGAAAATACAAAAGGAAGACAAAAGCACACTTTTTCCAACATTAGTACTAAAAAAGGGTTAGTTTTATGCCTCATTTGATGTAATTTATATGTTGCATTTTACACACATCAAATACCCCCACACTTGAATCTTTGCTTGTCCTCAAGCAAAACTCTTTATAATGTGGCTTACACACCCAAATGGAATGGGTAGAAGAGAAGTTTTGGGCTTGTCTTTGAGTGTCGGTATTCCAAGATCTTTATTAGGTTTTATTTTTATGTTATTTACAATCCTACTCGTTATGATTTATTTAGAACGTTTCATAAGATAAATTACTTATTTGGGCATAACATGCCTCTTTAAAATTCCATATATATACAAGTTCACATATCTCACGGGAGATCACTCAACATTCGGCCGAATGTATTTTTGTGAAACACTCGAGACCGGCATGGAACTTACTTCTACCATATGCTTGCCAAGCAATCAATCCCCCTCCTTTTTAACTATAAACCTTTGTAGATATCAAGAGGACTTGGGGAAGGGTTAGGCTTGGGTTAAAGGTAGGTGGTTTTGGGTTAGTGGTTAGTAGAAAAGGGCGAAAGGCGTAAAAAGCGTCGGTTTTCATAAAACTCTTTTTGTTTTTTTGACTTTTTATTCAACGAAGCACTTTTCAAACAAAGTTTCTTTTGAGGAACTTGTTTGCTTATTGCTAAACTTCATCATCATTTTTTTTTTTGATAAGGAATGTAACATGAAGACCGAGCTTTTTTACTAAAATAAAGGGTTTAAAATGAAAAAGGGTTTTGGTGGGTAAAGGGTGTTTGTTTTGTGGGTTTAGAAATGAAAAGGTTTAGGCTCAAAGGGGTAACTAGGGGGATTTTGGGTAGGTGGTAAAAAAAATGAAAAATAATGGTGTTGAAAAGAAAAGGGTTAGTCCTAATGCCTCCATCATTTACTTACCTGGGTTTAAGTTGATAAGGACCGGGAATGTATCGTCATGGCAAGTTCTAGAGTCGTAAGAAACCAAGCGGCTATTCACACAAGAAACGAAAGATGAGCATTTAGTCTAAAGATGTGTATTTGTATGTTTAATAAAGGCTCAAAACTCACTTTTTTGTGGGAATGGATTTTTAATGTGATCAAGTATATATAATCAAATTTTAACTAGATTTGTCATGCCGTTTCATAATTTTCTTATGTTGGTTCTTTTTATCATGACGCTATCGGTTGTAAATTTGTAAAAATATAACCTTTTTAGAACTTGTTATTCCCAATTTAAACCAAGACAAGTAAAAAAATGAAAAGTTTTTGAAAAAAATTGGGGTGTTTAGCAGTTCCAATAGAGTTTTGTGTAAGGCTTGTAATTAGGACTTGCAAAATTCAAGGTTTTAGCATCCCCCCCACACTTAAATTACACATTGTCCTCAATGTGTCCCAAAAATAAGTTTTTAGGTTGATTGAATGTGTAAAAGGTGTGTTAAAAACAAAAATTCATGTTACTGGGCATCTGGACACGGGCCGTGGTGACCGGGCATGGCCCCGTGTTCAGGTTGCCAGTAACAGAAAGTAACAGAAGGCTGGGCACGGGGGCGTGTTCAGTGAACACGCCCCATGTCCAGTTACCTGAACTGGGCGTTTTTCTGCAGACCCTTGAGCACGGGGCGTGTTGGCTGAGCACGGCCCGTGCTGAACTTGCTGTAATGAAGAAAAATCGTCAGGAGGCTCTGTTTTTGTGCATGGGGCGTTGGTTCAAGTCTCCCTTATTATCCTTCACCATCCTGAGTGTGTTTTATTCCTGAAAATTAAAACTAAACAAGAAAGCATAAAAGTTAATCTAAACTAAAACTAAGGATAGTTATGCGGAATGCCTCCGTGGTGCGCCACGTTTATAAGGGTCCTTGGCTAGACCCAAAGTCAGTCATATGTTACCCAAGTGGGATGTTTTGCATCCCATGTTGCACCGTCGGAGAGCATCATCCAAACTTGAGTCTATGACTTTCATGTAATTGACCGGGTCGTCGTCTTCTACTCTCTTACCGACCCCAAACTTCATCTCCTTGTCCCCAACCCTCAATGTTAGTGTCCCACCATTCATATCTACCACTGCGTGGGCCATAGCTAGGAATGGCCTTCCTAGGATGAGTGGTACTTTGGTATCTCCATGGTCTATATTGTCACACCCCCAAAATCCACACGCGGAGTATCACCGCTTGGAGGCGTGACTGACCAGGATCAAGCCACCAATCATATTGAACATAACAAATAATGAGTAAAATTCAACCACACAATATTAAAGGTGTTTCAAATCAAAAACGTAGTAAAGTGTTTAGCGGAAGCATAATTGTAAAACCCAATGCAAGTAGTAAGTACGAAATAAAGCAATGTTACTAACATGGCACACACGACCATGTCCCACAACGACTGCGCCTCCCTGTGCAAGTTCCATGAGTACCTAACGACCTGCAAGGCATGTAGCAACGAATCAACAACAAAGTTGAGCGAGTTCACAGTTGGTTGTTTAGTTGTAGTATTCGTTTCGTAAATCGTATGTTCGTTTTGTAAACCATGTATCGTATTAATTCGTATCGCGGTCTCCCAGACATGTTTGCGAAGATTGGTGGGGGCTTCCCATGTGTTACTAGACCACGCGTATCGACTGCTACGAAAATGTAAGAGGTGACCTAAGTCAATGTCTATCAGCATTGACCCTTTGCCCATAGTCCATTAGTACACGCCTGTCCGACTGGCACGGTGTGAGGTTTGTTAAACCTAATAGCGCTATTAACTAATGACCCGCTCGCCATAGGCCTCGGTGATTAAGTCGATATATGAGGGACTTAAAGTGATAGAGTGATGGTCTTATAGTCGTACGTATCCTGTTGTATGGGGAATACGCAAGTTTGTAGTTACCGTTGTGTACGTAGGTTTTACGTACGTGCCCTTCAATCCGAGGACAGTAAAAAGTAGTTTAATAGTAATGATAGTACGAGTAGTTATTCAATCCCATTCCCAACCCTTGGGAATCCCATGCCTTGGAAAGAGTGTGAACTCACCTTGGTTTGCTCGGTATGCTAATCTTTGTGCTCACAAGAAATCAGTCAATCAATCAAGGCCTAAGGTAATGCATTTACACACAGTCAGTTCATGTTGGTCAAGTTTCACATGCAATCTATGTCACAAAGTGCTTGGCAGTTAACCTCATGTATCGCATAAGCAGTTAATCAATTTCATGCCATTCATGTACCACATCAATGTCTATTGCAGTTTATTCTAATATAATCATCCAATAACACAACTTAACAGAGTTAGCATCTAACAGAACTAATAAGCTAACTGAGTAAATAGAGTTAACAGAGTTAATTGACTACCAGAATTAATCAACTTAACCTAACAGAGTTGACATGCATAACTGAATTAACAACTAACAGAGTTAACAAAGTAATAGATTTAACATACTAGTCACAGATCCTTAGCCGAAAACCCTATTTAGCGAAAACACTTATTGGCGAAATCACTAGGGTGACGAAATCCCAAAGTGATTTCGTCAGTCTTGGGTTTTGACGAAAACACTGGGTGTTTTCGTCTGCTGTTTTCGTGGGTGGTGGTTTTCGCCGGTTACAACATCATCATCAACAACAGTTATGTTCAACAACAACCCTAATCAACTCTAACAGTTTTGACGGTTTCCACCACAATCGTTCAACCAGAATAATTAATATCATCACATGGTTTTCTCAGTTATCGGTGCAATAAAAATTATCATCTGAGTAGCATGTAAACAGAAACAATATTCAACTCAACCTTTAGACGTACATATATATATATATATATAACCCAGTCGATCATGAGCAGTAATACAACAATCAGATCCCACACGAACGATTTACAAAATCATCATACCAATCATGAACAGACATAGCACAAACAATCATCACATCAGATTATCATTACTAGAATCCCTAATCATACAGTTCGAATAAATCCCCAAACATCACATCTCAGCCGATCATCTTACATGCACGTCATCTAATATACATAACAATTTGCAGAAATTATATAACAATCATTACAACAATCAATCACCAAGATAACATACTAACCAGTTATGATACGAGGCTAGCAAGGGTTCCCAAAGAGCTTAGAGATTACCGTCGGGTTCAAGGGTAGTGAGAGAGAGGAGATGTGATTAGGGTTTTGCCAATTAACTATTCACGTAAAGCTTGGGGGTTAAAACACTAAACAAACCGTCACTGGGCCAAGGCCCATTTCTGGTTTTTGTTGACTTCATGGTGGACGAAAACTCATAGTGTTTTCGTGGGGTGTGTTTTCGGCTAGGGTGTTAGGCAAAGTTCCACATTACACAATAATAACATGAAACATATATCACATACACACTTAATATACACCATGTATAACATATCAATCACAATACAGTTTAACATAATACATACGTGCATAGTTGTGAAACAAACAAGTCGTGTAAACAAACAACCTAAACAATTAACGTGCAATGAATGCGAAAATGGAATCTTGGAAACTCGAGTTGTCACATTATCCCCAACTTGAAAGAAATTTCGTCCCGAAATTTAGCACGTGGTTACTGAGGAAGCTAGTTGTGTTGTGTAGTTTACTGGTTTTCCTGGGGTGTCACATCATCCCCCCGTTGATATGGAATTTCATCCCGAAATTCTGTAGTAGCTTCAGCCTCAGTAGTGGTTGCACTATTTCAGAATAACTGGGGATACTTGCGTTTCATTTGATCTTCTCGTTCCCAGGTGAACTCTGGGTCACGACGTGAGTTCCAACGAACTCAAACAAGAGGTATTCTAGTGTGCTTGAGGACCTTAACGTCTCGGTCCATGATTTCAACTGGTTCCTCGACGAATCGCAACTGATCGTCGATAGTGAGCTCCTTCAAAGGAACTATGAGGGTCTCATCTGACAGACACTTCTTCAGATTCGACACGTTAAAAACGTTGTGAACTGCACTGAGTTATGCGGGTAGGTTTAGTTTGTAGGCCACCTTGCCTATTTTCTCAATGATTTCGAACGGTCCGACATATCGCGGATTAAGTTTGCCCCTTTTTCCATAGCGAACCACACCCTTCCAGGGTGAAACTTTGAGTAGCACTCGATCCCCAACTTGGAACTCGAGTGGTTTCCGGCGCTTGTTTGCGTAGGCTTTCTGACGGTCACGAGCTGCCGCCATGCGTTGTCGTATCTGAGAAATTCTTTCTGTTGCTTCTACTACAAGTTCTGGACCTGTGATCTGACTATCACCCACCTCTGCCCAACAAAGAGGTGATCGGCATTTACGCCCGTACAATGCCTCAAATGGGGCGGCTTGAATGCTGGTGTGGTAACTATTGTTATACGAAAACTCCACTAACAGGAGGTGTTTTTCCCAACCGTTGCCGAAATCGATTACACATGCCCGCAACATGTCTTCTAGGGTTTGGATGGTGCGTTCAGACTGCCCATTCGTTTGCGGGTGGTAAGCTGTGCTCATGTCTAATCGTGAGCCAAAAGATTTGTGCATCGCTTGCCACAGTTCCGAAGTAAAACGTGCATCTAGGCAAAAAGTGTGCAGATTTTTGTGAGTCGATCCACGATCACCCAAATAGTATCATTCCCACATTGAGATCTAGGCAGGCCAGTAATGAAATCCATGGAAATTTGCTCCTATTTCCACTGTGGTATCTCTGGTTGTTGGAGTAGGCCCGATGGTTTCTGATATTCAGTCTTGACTCTCGCACAAGTCAAACACTTGCTAACGTAAGTTGCTATGTGAGCTTTCATACTAGGCTACCAATACGTAGTTCTGAGATCGTGGTACATCTTATCCGAACCAGGATGTACCGAGTAACGAGACTTATGCGCTTCATACATCACAAGCTCGCGTAAGTTTCCATAGTGTGGAACCCAGATGCGTCCTGTTACGTAATAGGCGCCGTCTTCCTTTTGTTCTAATCGTTGCCTTGAGCCGCGTAGGGCTTCAACCCTGACGTTTTCTGGTTTCAATGCTTCTACCTGAGCATCTCGTATCTGTGCAGGAAGACTAGATTGAATGGTGAGTTGTAATGCTCGCACACGCCTAGGTGTAGTATCTTTTCGACTGAGGGCATCGGCCACCACATTGGCCTTGCCCGGATGGTACTTGATCGCACATTCGTAATCATTCAGTAACTCGACCCATCGACGTTGCCGCATGTCCAATTCCTTTTGCTTGAAGATATGCTCGAGACTCCTGTGATCGTTGTAGATAGTGCACTTGGTACCGTACAGGTAATGTCTCCATATCTTGAGTGCGAAAACAACAGCTCCCAGCTCTAAATCGTGTGCAGTGTAATTCCTTTCGTGAGTTTTAAGTTGGCGTGAGGCGTAAGTGATGACTTTATTCCGTTGCATCAACACACACCCAAGACCCTGAATGGATGCGTCACAATAAACTACAAAGTCGTCTGTGCCTTCAGGCAATGAGAGAATAGGTGTTCTACAGAGCCTATCCTTTAGGTGCTGAATGCAGATTTCGGTGTATTACCCCAACGATAGATAACGCCTTTCTGAGTTAGTAAGGTGAGGGGTTGTGCAATCTTGGAGAAGTCTTTGATAAACCTTCTGTTGTAGCCCGCCAAACCCAAGAATTGACGGACTTCTGTTGGTGTACGCGGTGCAGGCCGGTTCTTAATCGAGTCTACCTTGGATGGATCAACATGAATCCCATCCTTGTTTACCACGTGGCCTAGAAAGTGGACTTCACGAAGCCAGAAGTCACATTTTGAAAACTTAGCGTACAACTGTTCTGTACGGAGAAGTTCCAATATAAGTCGTAGATGATGCTCGTGTTCCTCCTGACTCTTGGAGTAGATCAAAATGTCGTCGATGAATACAATTACGAACTTATCCAAGTAAGGCTTGCACACTCTGTTCATAAGATCCATGAAGACCGCAGGTGCGTTTGTCAGCCCAAAAGGCATGACCAAAAACTCGTAGTGTCCATAACGAGTTCTAAAGGCTGTTTTGGAGACGTCCTCATCTCGGACTCTCAGCTGGTGATATCCCGATCTCAAATCAATCTTTGAATAGAAGCACGACCCTTGCAGCTGGTCGAATAGGTCATCAATACGTGGAAGAGGGTAGCGATTCTTCACGGTCACCTTGTTGAGTTCGCGATAATCTATGCACATACGAAAGGTACCGTCTTTCTTCTTCACAAACAAGACTGGAGCTCCCCAGGGCGAAGAGCTAGGACGAATGAAACCCTTATCCAAGAGTTCTTGTAGTTGCGTAGACAGCTCTTCTAGTTCTGATGGGGCTAAACGATAAGGTGCACGAGCTATAGGCGCTGCTCCAGGAGCTAGCTCGATTTGAAATTCGACCTGGCGATGAGGCGGAAGACCACGTAGTTCCTCAGGAAATACCTTAGGATAGTCGCGTACAATCGGAAAATCTTCTATCTTCTTCTCTTTCTTCGAGGTGTCAGTAACGAGAGCCAAAATAGCAGTGTGCCCCTTTCGCAAACACTTCTGGGCCTTAAGGAAAGAGATGATGCTCTCAACAGCACCCCTCTTGTCGCCACGAATCATGAGATTTCTTTGCCAGAACGGGGAATACGAACAATCTTCTCTTTGCATAGGATCTCTGCTTGCTGTTGGGATAACCAATCCATCCCAATGACAACGTCGAAACTACCCAGAACGATAGGAATGAGGTTGATACAGAAGGTCTGGTTAGCAAGAACAAGGTTACAACCCTTGACTACGTGTGTGGCCTCTAAACTCTTACCATTAGCTAACTCTACGACATGCTTGGTGTTTAAGGGAGTTGGTGTGCGTTTAAGCATTTGACTGACTTTTAGAGACACATAACTGGTATCGGCACCCGAATAAAATAAAACGGTAACATAAAAGTCATCGAGAAGGAACTTACCCATCACTACGTTAGGATCATCCCTTGCGTCACCCTGACCCAGCACGAACGCTTGACCTCGGGCGCCATTGTTTCCATCATTGTTTCCCCCGTTGTTGTTCCCATTGCCCTGATTATTGTTGTTGTTCGGATTTTGATTTAACTGGGGGCAGTCCCGCTTGAAGTGGCCTTCAGCATCACACTGAAAGCATCCCCTGTTACCTCGCTGTTGCTGTTGGTTCTGTGGAACTGGTGGTTGTTGTTGTTGGTTCTGATTCGCAGGTCGTGAGCTCCTGCAATCCTTAGCTTCATGACCTATCTTGAGACACCTCTGACAACGACCCTTGTTGCACTGACCACTGTGGTGTCTGTTGCATCTATTGCACTTTGGGTGATTTCCTCGATATCCACCCTGCCCTTGACTACCAGAAGATTACTGACCAGGGCTCTGATAGTCATCAATCTTTCGCTGCTGTGCCTAGGACTGAACTGAAGTCGAACCCTTGCTGGAGGTTCCATCCCACTTTCGTTTATTATCACTGAGAATCGCAGAAGTAGTAGTAGCAGTAGCACCGATACGTTTAGGCAGCTTGTTCTGTTCCACTGCCTGGTCTGTGAGACGATGAGCAAGACGAGTAACATCCTGGATAGTAGCAAGGTTAGCAGAAGTCACATGACTTTGAATCTCTGGTACTAAGCCTTTGAGGTACAGCTCAATGCGCTTGATGGGAGGATCCACCATAGTTGGACATAACACCGCCAGTTCGTTGGATCGTTTCGTGTACGCTTCTATCTCTGACCCCGTCATCTTCAGGTTAAAGAACTCGACTTCCAGCTTGTGGATGTCATCACGACTACAGTATTCACGTTTGATCAGCTCCTTAAAATCATTCCATGGGGTGGCATTAGTAGTCGCCAGCCCCAGCATCTGAACTTGCGCGTTCCACCAAGTTAGCGCAGTGCCTTCGAGAGTACCAGTGGCATACTTCACCCTACTAGCCTCAGGGCATTCACACATCTCGAAGACCGATTCGAGCTTCTCGAACCAGTGGAGGAGTCCAACGGCTCCTTCAGTGCCACTGAAAGTATTAGGACGACAGTCCATGAACATCTCGAATGTGCACACAGGTGGCTGAGCGTGTTGACCTCCTGCTTGGGCAGCTGCGAGTGCTGCAGTAACTTGTTCAGTTATCAAAGCCGCCAACTGGGCTTGAGTTAAGTTAACGCGTCCACTCATGATCTTCATACCAAAGGAAACATGAGTAAGAAAGGTTCGCGAATGTGCGATGACAGAAGAGAGTAAGCACATATGTGTTTTCAAACAATAGTTGTTAAGTTTGTCTAAGCATACCCTGATCAAAGTTCTATGTAATCTAGCAAGTAGGCAATGTAAACATAAATCATATCACCTAGAATGTCGAGTCTTGCACGTGGAGCGAAGCGTCGTTGTGGATCGTTGAGCGCTGTACAGTTTATAGTCTGGTTTTAACAAAAACTTTTTCCCTTATTAAAACCAAGTTCACTATAACCAATGGCTCTGATACCAATCTGTCACACCCCCAAAATCCACACGCGGAGTATCACCGCTTGGAGGCGTGACTGACCAGGATCAAGCCACCAATCATATTGAACATAACAAGTAATGAGTAAAATTCAACCACATAATATGAAAGGTGTTTCAAATCAAAAACGTAGTTAAGTGTTTAGCGGAAGCATAATTGTAAAACCCAATGCAAGTAGTAAGTACGAAATAAAGCAATGTTATTAACATGGCACACACGGCCATGTCCCACAGCGACTACGCCTCTCTGTGCAAGCTCCATGAGTACCTAACGACCTGCAAGGCATGTAGCAACGAATCAACAACAAAGTTGAGCGAGTTCACAGTTGGTTGTTTAGTTGTAGTATTCGTTTCGTAAATCGTATGTTCGTTTTGTAAACCATGTATTAATCCGTATCGCGGTCTCCCAGACATGTTTGCGAAGATTGGTGGGGGCTTCCCATGTGTTACTAGACCACGCGTATCGACTGCTATGAAAATGTAAGAGGTGCCCTAAATCAATGTCTATCAGCATTGACCCTTTGCCCATAGTCCATTAGTACACGCCCGTCCGACTGGCACGGTGTGAGGTTTGTTAAACCTAATAGCGCTATTAACTAATGACCCGCTCGCCATAGGCGTCGGCGATTAAGTCGATATATGAGGGACTTAAAGTGATAGAGTGATGGTCTTATAGTCGTACGTATCCTGTTGTATGGGGAATACGCAAGACAGTTTAACATAATACATACGTGCACAGTTGTGAAACATATATCACATACACACTTAATACACACCATGTATAACATATCAATCACAATACAGTTTAACATAATACATACGTGCACAGTTGTGAAACAAACAAGTCGTGTAAACAAACAACCTAAACAATTAACGTGCAATGAATGCGAAAATGGAATCTTGGAAACTCGAGTTGTCACATATATGGAGATATGTTGGCTACCTGGTCGGGGGTTAAGGGAATGGTTTGGTAAGGTTCTTGCCTTGTTCAGTGTATAGATCCTGCAAGGACCTGGGTCAAGCTTACTAGGACCTCCTTCAATACCCACTGGTATTGGATGGCGGGGGTGCAAATGGCTTGATCCCCTCATATGTAAACTACTATTATTACATTAACCCGGCTACTAGGGATTGTATCCATGCTGACTCAAACCACTTAGCCGAGGGTAATGTCACCTTCAAAAGAAGGGCCTACCACATTACGCATTAATAACTTAATTAATTATCTTCCAACAATCCAACCCTTTAGGATTGTATCCTTGCTGACTCAAACTACTGGGTTGAGGGTAACGTCACCTTCAAAAGAGGGGCCTGCTACTATAACTAAGATAATCTCTTAAAAGTGCAAAAGTGCGGAAAACATCAAAGGTTACACTAAAGGCGAGTCGGATCCAAGTGATTCATCTTGTCTATCTGTTTTTATTTTATTTTTATTTTTCAGCATTTTTAGTTTTTATTTTCATATTTAAAACTTTTCCTAAACTTTTGATTTGATTAGACGTTGAGGATAAACCGGTACTAAAAGCTCTTGTGTCTTTGGACGACCTCGGTATCTTACCAACGCTATACTACCCTCACGATGGGTGCGCTTGCCCATATGTCTGTTTAGTGTTAGCAAAATATCGTGTTTTATAAATTTAAAACTTGACTAAAGTGTTAAAAAGGGCGAAAATATAACTAAAATTATATCACACTCGACACGCATCAGTAGGGCACAATGGGTGAGGACCAGTGTACGCACGTTTTGCAGGAGGTGCGCTGGTCATGGGTGCAGTAACTTGGCAGTTCTGGTTCTGCTGTTGGACAGGAACAACATTGAGAGGAGCGATAGCAGCTGCACAATTCTTGTTGTTGTTGTTGTTCTTGCGATTGCGGCGTGAAGATTACGAAGCTTGAGGTGAAGCGGTTTCAGCGGTGGGAGTAGTATAAGTAGCGGTGACTTGATGAAGACTCTTGGTGGTGTTCTTGAAGTAACCAGCCTGAACTCGCTTATCATTAATCTCGGCAGCGAGTAAGAAGGTCTCCTCAATGGTAGTAGTCTTGGCTGCTTGGACAAAATCGGCAACACAATCGGGTAAAGCGC
>JARYGA010039204.1:0-34961 GCA_030545235.1 Helianthus tuberosus | reverse complement strand
AGTTTTAGGTACTCAAAGTTATGGACGACGATCAATCAACTTTTGAAGAACCGAACACAACATTTGAAGCTTCCGCTATGTTTTTAATCGTACTTAAACTTTGTTCATGGGTTGTAAACAATATCTCAAACAACTTTTGAATGTTCCAACCTAGTCATTAGTTGACTAAGGTTTTTGATACTTCCGAAATTTATGTTATTTTAATATCTTTGGTATAAAATTAGAAATTAATTCAAGTAAAAATTTAAGGGTGTTACAAGTTGGTATCAGAGCCTAAGGTTGTCAACAAAGTGTTCGGTTCAAGCTTGATCGATCGTCCGGTAAGAACTAACTTATTTTGTTAGTAAATTATGTACTACGTAGAGAACAAGAAATGAACAAATATGCATGAAAATGAAAAGAGTGTGTAAGCTCACTCAAAAACAAGAAATGCATGAAACAAGAATTATTAAATCAAGTTACGAACTTGATTAAATTGAAACAAGAATTATTAAATCAAGTTACGAACTTGATTGAATTGAAACAAGAATGATTAAATCAAGTTATGAACTTGATTAAATCAAAACAAGTAAAGCATGTATTATAAATGGAATGTTTAACAATCTATGTAAACATTTCAGAAATAGAGATGGCTGATGGAGGTAATGATAATGCGGTGCCAAGAGTCACCGAACAAATGAGAGAAGTGATTGCCGAAGAGGTTGGAAAGGCGATCGAAAACAGTTTGTCGGGCTTTATTGATAAAATTCAAAACACAGTTTTATCAATAGTAGAAGAGAGAATCAAGAAATTGGAAGATGATTCCAATTCAGCAAAGGAAAAGCATGGTGGACGAAAGCCTTGTTCATACAAGGAATTCATGGCCTGTAAACCACCAATATATAATGGGGAGGTTGATCCAATTGTGTGCCAATGATGGCTAAGTGATATCGAAGGAGTATTCGAGAGAACTCATTGTGGTGAAAATGACTACGTAGCTTATGGTACGGGTCAATTAAGAGGTCAAGCGAAAGACTGGTGGGATAACAAAAAGAAGGAGATTGGAAGTGAAGCGGCTAACGCCATGACATGGGAGGAGTTTAATACGCCGTTTCTTAAACACCATAGTCCCAAAGCTGTCATAAATAGAATCAAGGAAGAGTTCATGCAACTCAGACACAAAGGTGAATCCATAGACAAGATCACGGGGATGTTTATGGACAAGATAAAGTTCTGTGATGATTTGGTGACAAATGAAGAACAAAAGGTCTATTACTACCATAACATGCTAAGTGCGGAGTATAGAGAGTTTATAACCCCTTCAAAATATGAGACCCTTACCGAGATTGTCAATGCTGCTCGGGAAAGGGAGATCGAACTGAAAAAGAGCATAGAACGGGGTGAACGAAGGGCACAAGATGTGAATCCAAGCCCTACTAAGAAGGCACGAACAAACGAAAGCGCGAAGAAATCTGATACGAAAGGCGGATCGCCAAGTTGTAGAATCTGCGGGAAGGGTCATAAAGGCGAATGCCGTTACAAGGATAAGCCTTGTCCCATATGCAAGAAAACGGGACATATGGCTATATCATGCCCGGAGAAAGTGACGGTTTGTTACAATTGTTATCGAACGGGTCACAAGAAGTCGGAATGCCCGGAGCTGGTTGGAAAGAAGGATGGGCAGGAACCGAAAGGTGAAGCCCCGAAAGCAAAGGCAAGATCTTTTCAACTAACCGCCGCAGAAGCAAAGGTTGAACCTGACGTGGTCTCAGGTATATTTGCTGTAAATTCAATTCCTGCACACGTGTTATTTGATACGGGTGCGAATAAATCCTTTGTTTCATATGGACTTATTCGACATCCTTCATTTGTTCTAACAAAATTACCTGTGCCTTTAGAAGTAGAGATAGGTAATAACAAGAGCTTTATTGTTTGTGATGTATGTGAAAATTGTAAACTGAGCATCGACGATGAAGAATATTTGATAAATCTAATCCCGATGTCGATGGGAGAATTTCAAGTAATCGTTGGGATGGATTGGCTATCTCGACACCATGCAAAGGTCGTGTGCTTCCGTAAAGAGATAAAACTAACATCTCCGAGCGGGAAACACGTCACCATTTATGGCGAAAAGGGAGGCAACCCCATAGTATGCTCAATGTTGAAAGCTCACAAGCTAATGAAGCGAGGATGCAAGGCATTCATGATATACGCTAATGAGCCCGAAAAAGAATCACGAAAGATTGGAGATGTACCGGTAGTACGAGATTATGAAGATGTTTTTCCGGAAGATTTACCGGGGATACCGCCGGAGCGGGAAATAGAGTTCGGGATCGAATTGATTCCGGGCGCGAAACCCGTAGCAAAAGCCCCGTACCGACTAGCACCGTTGGAATTACAAGAGTTGATGTCCCAAATTCAAGACCTGCTTGACAAGGGATTCATAAGGCCGAGTGTGTCTCCTTGGGGCGCACCGGTGTTGTTCGTAAGAAAGAAAGACGGGAGCATGCGCATGTGTATCGATTACCGGGAGTTAAACAAACTCACAGTAAAGAACCGATACCCGCTCCCAAGAATAGATGACTTATTCGACCAACTACAAGGCGCGAAATGGTTTTCAAAAATTGACCTTAGGTCGGGGTATCACCAACTAAAGGTCAAAGAAGAAGATGTGCCGAAGACGGCTTTCCGCACGAGATACGGACATTACGAATTCCTCGTGATGTCATTTGGGCTAACAAACGCACCCGCGGCTTTCATGGACCTCATGAACCGGGTTTGCAAGCCAATGTTAGATAAGTCGGTCATCGTGTTTATCGATGATATCTTGGTGTACTCGAAAAGTGAAGCTGAACACGCACACCACTTACAAGAAGTGTTAGAGACACTTAGACGAGAGATGTTATATGCAAAATTCTCTAAATGTGCCTTTTGGTTACGAGAGGTTCAATTTTTAGGCCATGTTATAAATGCCGACGGAGTATTGGTGGATCCGTCAAAGATAGAGGCGGTGTCGAAATGGAATCCCCCGAAGAACCCTTCAGAAATTAGAAGCTTTTTGGGGCTTGCGGGGTACTATAGGAGATTCATTCAAGATTTCTCCAAGATTGCGTCACCGCTAACAAAGCTAACCCAAAAGAAAGCAAAGTTTATTTGGGGAATCGATCAAGAAAAAGCGTTTCAAACGCTAAAAGAAAAGCTAACTCAAGCTCCGGTACTGACATTGCCGGACGGAGTCGAAGACATGGTGGTTTATTCGGATGCTTCACTATCGGGACTCGGTTGTGTGCTGATGCAACGGGGCAAGGTAATAGCCTATGCCTCGAGACAATTGAAGATACATGAGAAGAAATATCCCACGCACGATCTCGAGTTGGCTGCGGTGGTATTTGCCTTAAAAATATGGAGGCATTACTTGTATGGGGTAAAGTGCACCATATTCACCGACCACAAGAGCTTGAAATACTTCTTCGATCAAAAGGAGTTAAATATGCGACAAAGGCGATGGCTAGAAACGGTGAAAGATTACGATTGTGAAATACATTATCACCCCGGAAAGGCTAATGTGGTGGCGGATGCTCTAAGCAGAAAAGCGGACTATGTCCCAATACGAGTAAGATCGATGCAACTCGTGGTGACCTCAGGTATACTTGAACGTATTCGAGAGGCGCAATTCGAAGCAACGAAAGAAGAGAATTGGAAGAAAGAAAGAATAATCGGTCAATTGAAAGATTTGTCGGATGGGAATCACGGGTTAAAGACTCGATCCGGAAGGATATGGGTCCCACATACCTGTGGAGTGAAGGCGCTTCTACTTAATGAAGCTCATAAATCTCGTTATTCAATTCATCCGGGTGCGACCAAGATGTACAATGATTTGAAACAAAATTATTGGTGGCCCGGAATGAAGAGGGATGTGGCGAAGTATGTGGAAAAATGCTTGACATGTTTACAAGTCAAGGCAGAGCATCAGAAACCATACGGCAAACTCCAACCGTTAGATATTCCGGTTTGGAAATGGGAACATATCACAATGGACCTACTGACCAAGTTGCCTAAAACGAATCGTGGTTTCGATGCCATATGGGTAGTGGTGGATAGATTGACGAAAAGTGCTCACTTCATTCCGATTCGTGAGACTTATACGTCAGAAAAGATGTCAGAAGTTTACACCAATGAAATAATAGCACGTCATGGGGTGCCGGTGTCTATCGTGTCTGATAGGGATACCCGGTTTACTTCGAATTTCTGGCGAGATTTCCAAGAGCAAATGGGGACCAAATTGTTCATTAGCACTGCGTACCATCCTCAAACGGATGGACAAAGTGAACGAACGATACAAACATTGGGGGACATGCTACGGGCGTGTATAATCGACTTTGGAGGCAGTTGGGATGTTCACTTACCGTTAGTCGAGTTTTCGTATAACAACAGTTACCAATCTAGCATTAAGATGGCACCGTACGAAATGCTTTACGGCAGGAAGTGTCGAACTCCGGTATGTTGGGGTGAAGTGGGTCCACGTGAACTCGCCCACCAAGATATAGTACGAGCCACGAATGAAAAGATCGATATAGTTCGGGCACACTTGAAAGCGGCTCAAGACAGGAAAAAGGCGTATGCTGATAAAAGGAAAAGGCCAATCGAATTTCAAGTTGGTGACATGGTCATGCTAAAAGTTTCCCCATGGAAGGGTGTTATTAGATTCAGAAAAAGGGGGAAGCTAAGCCCAAGGTTTATTGGGCCATTCAAAATTATCGGAAGGGTTGGCAAGGTAGCTTACCGCCTCGAGTTACTGGAGGAACTAAGTGGGATCCATGGCACGTTCCACGTGTCACAATTAAGAAAGTGCCTAGCAGACGAAACGGCCTATATCCATTACGATGATATTGAAGTGGATAATAGTCTGAATTATGCAGTGAGACCAGTGGAGATTTTAGACCGAAAGGTCAAACATTTACGAAACAAACAAATTGACCAAGTCAAAGTCAAATGGGAGCATAGGAAAGGTTCGGACACTACGTGGGAGTCCGAAGAGGAGATGCGACGGCTTTATCCTACTTTATTCGGTACGTAATTTGGTTTCGGGGATGAAACCCTTTTAAGGGGGGTGGACTTGTAACACCCCGAAAATGTAAATCCGATATTAGAAATTCAAGGATTTCATAAACAAGAATTTACCATCTAGAAATTTTAACCTAGTTAAAATTACAAGTTTAGAAATAACCAACACTAGATTAAAAACACTAGTAATTAAAGCTAGTTGATAAGGGAGGGACTAAACTTGCCCAAGAATGAAAGTAAAGTTTGAATTTTAACAAAACTCACCAAACACACCATTTTAGGTGTGTCTGGTCGAACAAGAGGAAGGGGGCGACCAGGGTGTTCTCCAAACTCTAGCTTTACACGAAAATCTGCAAAATTGAAGCCTCAAATCCGTCCCAAATCGAATTCTAAACACAAATTAGTAATCACCTCGTTGTAAGGATCAAAAGGTATGTAAAATTTTGGTACTTTGATCCATCATGAATTCTAGGTTAATTGTGAAAAACTGAAATTGAGCCTAGTTATGACATGCATGAATGAACGTTGAATTAATATGATGTTTAGAGTCAAACCCTAGGTGATTCCTTGTGAAAACTTTGCATCATATTTGTAAAGTTTGGGGTTTACATGTTAGGAGACTATGAGCTTGAAGAAAACTTGAAGAATACTAGAATTATGACTATTGTTATAGTGAAATCTGAATTGGTAAAGTAAATTCAGAAATATAAATGTCAAGATGTATGTGAAATTTATTAATTTAGTGAAAATAGATGTTAATTACAAATCATGAACTTGGTGATAATTATAGAAGAATCTGACCCGTTAGGTGTTTGTTGAAATGCCTAAGAGAGGATTTAAATGATAAAAATATGATGAGAACGCAGATTTGATCATGTTTCACAAAGATATGAATATGGTCATGAAAAGAATTCTAAACAAGCTGTAAACTGAATCTTCTAGGCAAAGAGTTCGGATCATCAAGCGGACAAGCCGGAGGGAATTCACGAGGGAAAGACGTGCTCTAAAGGTACGAAATTACCGTTTCGTTACATTATAAATAAATTGTTAGTTTTATGTTGTAGTTTTGAAAACATGGTAAACAAGATAGATCAATACGTCACGGAAGTGACTTTTGCATCTTAAACAAGTGAAACAGGTCAAAACATTTGATAGAAATTGGATTTTTGTAATACCTTATTTGATGCCCAAATCTTGGCATCCAAACGGGTCGAACAATCAAGTAAGACATAATTAATGCTCCGGAATATGATAGATTGTTCTTTGATGCTTGGTTAATATATAACATATGAGAAATATGAGGTTTTAATGTATCGGTGTCATAGATGAACTGAAATCCGAGAGTTGGAAACCTTGGTGTAATGAACATGCAAAACCAAACATGAGGTTCCAGGTACTACCGTAAATTACGGTATTACCGTAATTTACGGTAGAGGTTAGATGTTTACGGCATGGATCTCCTGGTTTACGGTGGCTTTGTCATAAACTGACCACCGTAACTTACGGTAGAACCGTAAGTTACGGTAAGTCCTGAACTTGTGAAAATCTTGTAAAATGTTAAAAGTTCAAGTTCATTTCAATCATAGTTTTGATCAATTATTAATTCTAACCATTTTGACATAAATGTTTATTTAAACATTGCAGTTTTAGGTACTCAAAGTTATGGACGACGATCAATCAACTTTTGAAGAACCGAACACAACATTTGAAGCTTCCGCTATGTTTTTAATCGTACTTAAACTTTGTTCATGGGTTGTAAACAATATCTCAAACAACTTTTGAATGTTCCAACCTAGTCATTAGTTGACTAAGGTTTTTGATACTTCCGAAATTTATGTTATTTTAATATCTTTGGTATAAAATTAGAAATTAATTCAAGTAAAAATTTAAGGGTGTTACAGTTTTGTATGAGTATTGATAAGCTTGTAAACATTTGAGAGACTCCTTTGAAAACAGGTATGAAAAGCATCTATGAACAGATCAAATTAATGTTTTGCAAAGACATTAATGTATGTGAAGACATAGGGAGCACTCAATATGAGTAGGCTTATGCCCTCGTCGATTTCCCTCGACTGTGTCGAATTTCCCTTCGACTGTGTCAAATTCACCTTGACTGTGTCAATTTACCTTGACTGTGTCAAATTACCCTTGACCGTTGTCGAATTACCTCGACTGGGACACCAAAGCACTCAAGTGGTCACATAAGGACCATGAGTGGGTCTCTGCCGTACCCGTTAGATCTAACCTTCGTCCAAAATTCTTATAAAAGTTATTGGCATTTCAATTTCAATCTATGCTCACACGATCTATAATTCATTTCATAGCCAAATCATACCATTTAAACATATGCAACATGTATTCCACCCCCGAGAGTTATAGATCCGAAAACAGTTAAGAGAAAAGGGGGACATGAACTCACTGTTTTGCGTTCTTCAATCCGACGTAACTCAAGCTGCTACTAGTGTGCACGACTACCTACAACGTACTACGGTCTATTAGACTAGCGGGTCATGCCTTGACTTAGTATTAATTAGTGTCTTTGAGTTACGTTTCTTTGTGTCCTTAATATTATTCCAAGTTATATAATTAATTGTTAAAATAATAAATATTTTAACTTAAATTATATTTATGAATTTTGGAATATTAGTTAAAATAATACATTTTAACTTGTCAAGTTTATGTATTGTACTTGTGTAACTTCCCAAGGATGGGTGTATTTGTATTCGTATTCTTATCCTTCTATATTTTTGCCAAGTATCGGTGGCGTATTCCGGTGTGTAATTATACGTACGAGAATACGTATTTTTATTGTGTTTATTAAGTATCTCATACTTAATTTTTGTATTAACTTTTCCGGAATAATATTTCTAATAAAAATACATCCATATATTTTCCCAAAATATATATTTTAAGAAATATTACATAGAAAAATTATTTATAATTTTTCCTTGGCAAAAATATTATACTTTTCATATAAGTCTCAAAAATATTATATTTTCAAGTCTAACTTAGAAAATATATATATAAATCTATTTTTCACCCAAAAATAATATGTCCAAAGTTTATTTAAGAAAATATATATTTTCTCCCAAAAATAATATATCTTCTAATAATTCCAAGAAAATATATATTTTTACTTACCCAAAAATTATATATTTTCTCCTTATCAAAAATATGATATATTTTGTAATTATTGTAAGAATCATATTTTTGTTTTCTTGGTGTCCAAAATACTAATTACCAAAATATACTTATGAATTTATTTCCGGGATATTTTTGTGAGTTATATTCCTTGTTCGGTTTTTTCCAATATTTGGATATATTTTGTATATTCATTCTCTTGGAATTTTGGTAATATTTTGGATTGTAATTTCTTGGTATTTTAGTGAGTTATATTATTTCAAGTCCTAAAATAGTATAACTAATACACATAATATACAAATAATCACACACATTGTGACATCTAAATATATATTCTCCTAAATACATATTTAGTCACTTTTATTATAAAAAACCACCCTCCAATATTTTATAATTTTTGTAACAAAAATTATGGCAAACTTTATATGAAAAATCATGGTTAAAATATACTTTTAAATATATGTTTAAAAATATTTTCCTAAGTGTTTAATTTCTAGAAAAATTTTGCCATAGTTTCCCCTTAAAAATGTAGATTTCAATGCTTTCAAAGCATATCATTTTCTTTTGTAAATCATCACAATCAACAATAAATCAACCAATACTTACCAATTTACCAAAATCAAGCATTATTCACTACTTCATGAACTTGAAAATTCATAAAAAATTGTAGTAACTTACTAGTGTGTTTAATAAGCTTAGTTACCCTTTAAAGTGTGATTGTTTATTTAAAAACATCATTATTAAAGAAGTTAGACGTTTACAACTTGTAAATAAATTTTCTAAAAGTATTTCTTTTTGAGTTTTTCTAGTTAAACACATGATTCTACACTTGATTAACCACTAAAAATGTGGTTAATTTCTTTAAGAACCAAGCTTAAGTAAACTTTGTATTTTTAACTTGGTTTCTTGAAAAATCATTCTTGAAATCATAGATTTACAAGACTTTACACTTGCTTTAATCATTATTTTACAAGGAAAACAATTTTCACTTCAAGTTCATGATTCACATATGGATGATTACTTTGATCTAAACGTAATCATCCTCTCATCTTGCTAGTTTATGTCTTTAATCACTATTTAGCAAGATCACATGATGATCAACATCATAAACATGAGCAATTAACAATCAACAAGCATAACAACACTTAAACACCATGATTTCTTATGATTTTAGCCTTATATTCAAGTTTCATGCTTATGTTTCTTCATGATCTTTATGTTTAACAACTTGCATAATCTATTAACCATCTAAATGAGAAGTAAGAACAAGTTATAAGAGGCTTACTACTAGCACAAGGGCTAGGGAAGAACTCAAGATGAAGAAAATGATAAACAAGGTGGTTAAAAGCAAATGGTGAAGGTCCTTCAATCTCTAAAGCCTCCAAGCTTCCTAACTTAGCTTCTTACACCTTAGAAGGCCCTTAGAATGCTTGGAAATGGAATGAAAATGGAGATGGTGTGAGAGGTAAGTGTGGCCGTGAGCAAGTAAGAAGGAAGAAGAGAAGAATTGAGTTTGGTGTTTGTGAAATGAACATGTGAAATGATCTTGGGGTTATATAGCTTGATCCTCCAACATTTATTTAACTAATGGTTCATGTGTTTCAAAAGAAGTTGGCATATCACATAAACAATTAGAATAAAATCATGGGGTGGGACCCCATGTAGTAACTGGCCTCAAGTGGGGGGGGGGGGCAAAGTGTAACATTTCAAACATTAGTTGGTTTAATCTAGTTTGATTCCAAGTATTATAGTTAGGTATTTAGGGGTTTAGTGTTTATGACGTGTAATATGATGTTCGGTGACCATAACTAGCTTTGTAACACTAAAACAATGCTTCTAGTGAAAATTTGATGTTTCGGGTAGTGTCGGGTTGTTCGATTGGTTATCGGTTCGTTAAAGTGCTAAATCACGCAGTTTAGTGTGCTTTATGTTGTATTTTATGACAGTTTCGGTTCCCGACACTTAGGAAAGTATTTTGGACCATTAAACCACTTTTCTGCATTATATTTAGATGTTAAAAGTTGAATTTTTGCTGAATTTGTTTATTTTCTGTAGAATTTTGCAGCTTTAGTGTGTTTCTGGCACTTTCTGGTACCTATGTCATCACTAGGAAGACAGTTTTGAAATCCCTACTTTCCTACACACTATACTAGTGTAACACTTGGTCCTGGGGCTTATTTTGTGTCTTAACATCATGTCTGTCTAAGTACTGGACTCCCGTCAGTACTTCTAGTTTGTTTGATAACTGTGCTAACTCTGCTCTGTGCATTAATAGAACTATATTGTGTTGCATGTAGTAATGATAAAAGTCTTGCATCATGAAATGCCATTGTATATAACAGAAATCAGAAATTCATTCGTCTTGTAAACTAGATCATGCACAATCATTAAAGCACAGATTACTGTTTAATTATTGTACGAAATGCATGGAAAAGTGCCAGTTGTCCCAGTTCTGACCCGAACCTTGTAACCACCTTGGTTTTCACACTTGTATTTGTTTTTACTTGCATTGTAACAATTACCGTATCTGGAATGAAACTTATTTGATCCTACTTGCTTTGTGCTCATACCGATACAAACACGTGAAACAATTTCAAATTTGTTGACTTTTTATGCTATTAAACACGGTTACATAAACTATAAAGGTTTATTGTGACTACTTGTGAAACTACTAGTTGAGGGACCTATTTGACATTCTTTAAAACCTGCTTGAAATCTATTACTTTATAAGTTCAAGGACTAAAACCGTAATTAGTTGAAAGTACAAGTCCATGGGCTAAATTGTCATTTTTGAAACTATATAAATACAAGGGTTAAAGTGCAATTATTTCAAACTACAAGTTTAGGGTTCTTTTTGTAAATTTTGAAACATATTCTATAAAAGAAATAAAAATATATAAATTGTTTTAAAAAGTCTAGGGTTCAAATGGTCATTTTCTTAAACTTAAACTGTAGGGACCAAAACTGTTATTTTTAAACTTATATAAACTGAAAACCCTAACTGTGTTAGTCCTTTTATAAAGGTTTTCTTCTTTAAACATTAACTCAATTAGCATACTTAACTGAACAGTACAGGGACTATTTGTGTCACTTTTCGAAACCTCAGGGACCAATTATGTACTTTTTATAAAAGTATAGGGACTGTTTAGGCAACTTTTCGAAACTATAGGGACTATTTTGTAAAATCTAAAACTTCAGGGACCAAAGTGTAAATATTCAAAAATCGCACAAAAAGGGGGTCTTCTTTAAAGAACCGGCCCTTGTGGGATTCGAACTCGTGACCTCTCGTTTAGAACCGTAACGCCTTAACCAGTTTATCCTCTGTACAGAGCTGTTAGATATTGAAATTTAAATTTAAATTCATATATACACTATTTAGGATTAATATATTTAATTAATTATAATTTAAAACAAAAAGGGTTTAAAACCCAATCAAACCGGCCGCGAACAAGACTCGAACCCGAACACCCGCTGTACAACACCAACGTCTTAACCAGTTTATCCTCCGTCTCGGAGCTGATATAACTTGAAGTTATATTGTATTTATATACTCGTTATATTAAACTATATTATTTCAAACAAACATAGATCGCACTGAGGAACCGGAAATCAATTCTAAATGATTGTTTAGTGGTCATTGATCTGTCCAGAACATGTGTAAGGGGTCTACAACCCATACCCAACTCAACTGAACATTTAATTGACGTATTTCGGTGCCAAAATTGTTGTAATCAGACTTTTTATTTAAAAATAAAAACAGATCAAAACCACTAAGAATTGTTGGATCTGAGATCAAATTGAGCTGGTATTTAAGTTCCTCAGACTCCCACGAACCTCTTACACCCATCACAATCCACCAACACTTCGCATATTCCCGAATTGAAACCTGCAACTCGCCGGAACAGTAACACCTCACCGGAATTAGTCAAACCATCGATCCAGACGATACCGATCAGTTTAATCTTTGCCAATTTATTTGTTTTTGGTTATACAATGTTCCCATAAGTTTAATTTAGACTGAAATTTGGGTTTGCCCATTGTTTACATACGGTTTGACTTCTGTTGACTTTCTAGAGGTTGAAGATGACCATATTTCATTTCTGCATTTATTTTATTTAAACTAAACTTAAACATAACCACCAGGCTTGGCCCAGTGGTTTTGTCTGTTTGTTTGCAACCGGTTGACCCGGGTTCGAATCCGGGGACAACCAAACCTTTTTATTCTTTTTATTTTTAATACTTTTAACATTTCAATAATTTTTATAAAATTATTAGACACTGTTACTTTTATTAAAAATATAAAGTTGGTCTATTTATTTATAAAACTAATTTTTATGATATTAAAACAGTTTATTATTAAATAATTCATGATAAATCATTTTTTAGGAAATAAATACTGAAACTTTTATGTTAATTATTTTAAATTGTGAACTTTACAAAAATAATATTGTTACTGATATTTTATATAATTTTGATATTTATATAATTAAATCAGTTTTAATACTTATGAATATAATTTAATTTAGTGTAATTAAATTATATAACTATATAATTTATATCCAAAATTATTTTAGACATATTACTGAGTTTATATAAACTTAGAATCTGAATTTTTATTATATTTAGTTATTTAGATAATTAAACTTATATGAACTTATTCATTGATATTTTAAACAAATTAATTCATTTTAATTATTTAAAATGACTCCAAGACCATAACAATTATTTTAAATCAGTGATATTCAAGTTCAATAATTAAAAATGTTATTTTTAATTATTCAGATTTAATATAATTAATTTGATAATTAGTTATATAATTATCATATTAATTCTTTTAAACAAAATTTTTATCATTTATCAAATAATATATATTTTAAACCATCTAAACTAATTTATAATTTTTATAAATTAATTATATCACTTGTATAATATTTTGTCAATGATCATTATATTCAATTATGATTGTTTAATTATACAAGTTAATTATATTTGATTTATTATTACAAATGTTTATATTAAATCAATTGTATAATTTTGCAATTTATGTTAAATAAATATTTTTCATAAATAATTCCTTTATATCATATTCATTTTCCAAGTACTCTTGTTAGATTATCCAAACCACATAGTTACCTTTTAGACAAAACCCTACCGAATCCTATAGATTTAGGGTTTCCACTTATTCGATTAAACATTATTGTTAATACACATTCTATATTGTTGCATGTTCAATCAATTAGAGTGACGTGGAATCTTGTTTCCAAAAACTCTTATACGTGTTTGGACTTACCGCAATCAAGGTGAGTTCATAGTCCCGTTTTACATTATTTTTGGGATGAAACATATGATACAATGTGATACAAACTTATTTGCTATTTGTGGATATCCCGATTGTCCTTGCATTTGCTTAATACTTGTTGTTGTTGCTTTAACGCGTTTACGTTCATTAACTTGCAAAAGCCCAACGGTTATATTATAGCGCTATAGGTGTGACGCCCCATCTCACTTCCGGTGAAACTATTTGTTGCAATTGTTGTTGTTGATACTCATGTGAAACTTTTTGGAAGTGTGGTGATAGACCCGTGTTACGTCATAATGAAGGTTTGAATGTACCACCAAGTGACTACTTGTATTACTCTTTTGCTTAAAGACATATCACATGCCATAGTGTTAAACCATTTTCATATCACATTGTTATTTTTGCCTAACAAAACCTATGAATTCACTCAACCGTTTGTTGACCCAACATTTTTCTAACATATGTTTCAGGTGACAATGTTTGATGCTATGATTTGCAAGAATATTTCATATAGGATTGATCAAGATTTATGCCTTAGATTAAATCCGAATCTATCATTTGTGAAACAAATTGTTATGATGTATTTTGTTTATGTACTCTTATTTACTCGGATGTGAACGCAATCTCTTTAATTGAATCTAAACTATATTTCAACTTAATTTAATCATCATGTGCTCAAATGCATTCTGCCATGTTTCGTGATGCCCTTGACTTTTCTGCCTCTGGTCAGGGTGTTACAGATTGGTATTAGAGCCATGGTTATAGGGATTTAGGTTATTAGTAATACTTTGACCTAGACTATAACTTACCTAGGACACTTTCCGTTAGCAAACTCTTCCGTTATCTTTGCCTTGGTCTTCATCCCTATCCTTATCTTTTGTAACCAATGCCTCGTCACCACGGATCTCATCTTTAGATTTTACAAATGCTCATCACCTATCCTTAAGTGATTATTTTCAAAACCTCCTCTGATTTTTAAATTCTCATGCTTTGCTTAAACTACTTGCATGTTACTTTATTTGCTCATTATTTATTATCTTTTGGACCTTTAAACATGTACGTCACTTATGTGTTAATACTTGACATACTATTCTTATGTGTCAATACATGTTTTATTTTGTGTTAGTATTTGTTCTAATACTTCATTCTTTATGTGCCATTCTTGACATGTTTATACTTGTTTGCTTAATCTTCAACATACGCTTTTCTTCATTTTACTCGACTATTCTAAATCCGCAAACACTCGTATTATACAAACGAGACAAATTCACCAAAATAGGAGCGAAACCCATAATTTGGTGAACGACTCTCAATCTACCTATTCTTTTATACGAGATTCATCATCAAGCTAGGAGTGAAGTCCTCATCTTGATGAAGAATTTCAATTTTGAATTCTAGTGGACCCTCGTCAAAGTGTTGAAATTAAATTTTGACCTGAAGTACCAACCACACTTAGGATACGAAATCGCCAAGTTAGGGGTGAAACCCGCACCTTGTCGACTAGTTCCACTCCTTGATTTTCTCATAAATCTCGCCAAGTCTTGAAATTTCGATTGATTTGGGACATGTAGTAACCGAAAGCGTAAATACCGTTAACCGACTTGTCGGCGAGAGTATTCCACCTATTAGGCCAAGGCATGCTTCTCAAATTCAAAAGACTTTTCGACCACTTTGGTTAGTCAAAATTCCGTTTTGGAACCATCCAAATTTTAAATCAAACATGTGATTCTGTTATTTATTTTATACTAAATCTTTTTCCTACATTTATACATATGCATGATTTCATAAAATTTTGTTTATATTTCTTATAACAACAAATGGAGACATATCATCAAGATAGGATTGAGTTCCTTACCTTGACGGAAATTTCCATTTCATATTCTTGTGGATTCTTACCAACAAGTCGGAATTTGCTCCTCACTTGGTAAGTAACATCCACATTTTAGGAACGAAATTGTCAAGATAGGAGTGACATCCACACCTTGATAACTAGTTCCACTCCTCGATTTTCAATCTCGCCAAAGTTTCAAATTTTCGATCGAATGGTAACGTGTAGTAACTGGAAGGGTAAGCACCGGTAGTCGGGACGTCCTGTCTAGGCTGGAAATTCGTACAAATCCAAATTAACGGACCAGTTTGCCCACCTGGGGACTATCGATGAGAGTACAAAATACCTATAGGCCAAAGCATGTTACCCTAATTCGAAAGGACTTTGGATTTATTTTGGTTTAGTCAAAGTTCTATTTTGGAACAATCCAAGTTTTAATCAACCTACGTTTTACTATTATCAATTTTATACGATACAATCCCCTCTTTTTCAAAATTCAAAATTTTCTCGAGATCATACATTTTCAAATTCAAATTTTCAAACTAGCTGCAGTAAACTGTTTTAGAACGTATCATGGAAGCCTTAACCGATCGTATGGTGTAAGCCGAAATTTCCTTATCTATATAAGAAACTCACTACTCGAGCTAATCTACACAAGAACTACAACTTCTGATATAATTCAACACATACCCAAACTTTTCTTAGTTCAACAAAACCCAATATTCCAATGACAAATTTCCCAGTAGCATATGCTGAATCTTCAAATGCAGCAGAAATTCATCCATTCCTTCGGTTTACTGATTTACCCAATCGAGAGAGGTATCAAAAACTCAAGCATCTTGAAGTTTTTACTATTAGCGGTATTGATTGGCTTCGAATGGGAATGTTTGATTCCAGTGGTTTACTGGCAGGATTACTACCACCTAATACGCCCTGGCGCCGTTACCTTTTAGACAAAACCCTACCGAATCCTATAGATTTAGGGTTTCCACTTATTCGATTAAACATTATTGTTAATACACATTCTATATTGTTGCATGTTCAATCAATTAGAGTGACGTGGAATCTTGTTTCCAAAAACTCTTATACGTGTTTGGACTTACCGCAATCAAGGTGAGTTCATAGTCCCTTTTTACATTATTTTTGGGATGAAACATATGATACAATGTGATACAAACTTATTTGCTATTTGTGGATATCCCGATTGTCCTTGCATTTGCTTAATAGTTGTTGTTGTTGCTTTAACGTGTTTACGTTCATTAACTTGCAAAAGCCCAACGGTTATATTATAGCGCTATAGGTGTGACGCCCCATCTCACTTCCAGTGAAACTATTTGTTGCAATTGTTGTTGTTGATACTCATGTGAAACTTTTTGGAAGTGTGGTGATAGACCCGTGTTACGTCATAACGAAGGTTTGAATGTACCACCAAGTGACTACTTGTATTACTCTTTTGCTTAAAGACATATCACATGCCATAGTGTTAAACCATTTTCATATCACATTGTTATTTTTGCCTAACAAAACCTATGAATTCACTCAACCGTTTGTTGACCCAACATTTTTCTAACATATGTTTCAGGTGACAATGTTTGATGCTATGATTTTCAAGAATATTTCATATAGGATTGATCAAGATTTCTGCCTTAGATTAAATCCGAATCTATCATTTGTGAAACAATTTGTTATGATGTATTTTGTTTATGTACTCTTATTTACTCGGATGTGAACACAATCTCTTTAATTGAATCTAAACTATATTTCAACTTAATTTAATCATCATGTGCTCAAATGCATTCTGCCATGTTTCGTGATGCCCTTGACTTTTCCGCCTCCGGTCAGGGTGTTACAAACCCAAACAACTCCTTTTCTGACTCTACCTGTTCCGAACCGGACCCGTTTCAACCCATGATCTGACCCGACCCAACATGACCCGTTTGCCAGGTATACTCATGCCATTTTCGACCCAGACCTGTTTCGACAGTGACGGATCCAAGCACTTTTTAGTGGGTTCATTGTTTTTAGATGATCCAATTTCATAGGACCGAGCACTAAAATTTTCTGGTTGGTTTGATAGTTCGGGTCGGGTAAGGATCATCCCATAACAAAATACGATACAATAATAAAAAAAAACATCGTTATTAGACTCCTATTGTCTTACAGACCAACCAAATACGTTAACGAAACTCATATATACACACATATGGTTTTTATACATAATTAAAAGAAGTTTCATTCCATTACCAAGGAAACATAACAAGGAAGCGTTTGATATGCAGGAAAAAGGAAGGCGTAATGGAATCGATCATTATGATGGAATGAAAAAAAGGGACGTTTGGTTGGTCAATGGAATAGATACAAAATTACCAAGGCCATTCCAATCCTTCTAAATACTTCGGCAGCTATTCCCTTGCCCCCCACGCCCCCGCCCCCCCCCCCCCCTTTTATCATAATTGATTAGTATCATATATATTGTCAATCTTGTTCGCCAGCCGTCTCCCCCAACTTTGCTTCGGAAATGGCGTTCTTCTATCTGTTCTGGTAAGCCTTTTACTCTATGTCGTCATCTTCTATCTTTTGACTCTTTCTTGGCTGGATTGTTTCAATTCATTAGATGGTTTCCATGTTATCTTGACTTATGTGGTATTAGGTTTATTTTTGATAATTTATCTTAAGACAATTGCACCTTGATCGTTTGAAGAAGAGAACACCTTTGAGTAATTGAATTTTGCTTGTTAAATATATTCTGACTTTTATAATATAGTGAGTAATTTTTTGAATTTTGTTTGTTAAATATATTCTGTTTTTTTTTAACATAGATTTGTAATATTTTTTTATCGGACAATTTAGTGAAAATTGGTAATTTTTTAAGACATGGGTATTTTTGTCATTCATAATGAACTGCATTCCGTTCATTCACATTCTTTTAGCCTACCAAATAACACAAATTAATGTATCATTCCATTACCCTAGCCTACACGGCAATCAAACTAGAAAATAGAATGGTAATGACCTATTCATTCCTTTTCTTATTCCATTCCCTCACCTATTCCATTCACTCGTCCATTCCATCACCCCGTACCAAACAAACCTAATGGAATAAATTCATTCCATTCCTTTTATCCTTTATAAATACTAGTGGGAAGGCCCGCGCGTTGCCGCGGATATTTATGAGTTTTTGCCGCACGTTGCCCAACGAGTTCACACAGTTTATTTTTAAAACCAATTTGTTAACACAACTAATATAGCAATTAAGTATAGACAAAGAATTGATAGTGGCACATGAAAGAGAAGATGGGTCTTGAAACGATTGTATAATTTGGGTTGGACATACAGTAGACCAAAATTGACCAATTGTATAATTTGGGTTGGACATAGAAACGTTTCTTTTATCCAAATCAACAAGTTTCTTTGTGAACGGATCATGATTTTTTATCCAATTTGGTAAATACAATGAAATGAAATATATGTAAAGATTTTAAATACCCATCAAATGGATCCTTGAACAATTTCATATAAGGCTTAAATGCCAGTGAGAAGCAAGGTAAAAAAAAAGAAAAAGAAATAATCCCCAGTTATAAGAAAAATAAACAGAATGGAACACAAACATATATTGGCTTGCTTCTTTTGTTATTTCAAACGGGCCACTAAATTAGCTAAGGGAAAACACATCTAATTAATAGGTCAAATGCATTCAAAGGCGTCCAAAGTCTTATTCATATCACCTCCTATATCATTCAATTCAAGTATCTAGATACTCTTCATAGCACTATACTTTTTTGCAATCTCAATTAACAAATTAACTTCTTATTAAAACAAATGTTTTGAAAAATGTTTAGCGAGTCAACCCAACCCAACCCACCCAATTTAACGCAAATCCGATATTTTATGGCAGCTTGTGTTGTAATGTTTTTACCCAAGTATGGGCCTTCACGAAACACCAGGAGGACCCCGCTTGGGCCTTACTTTGTATCGTTTGAACCCAGGTTTGGGCCTTCCATTGCATCCTAAACTCGCCAGTTTGCGCCTTCATAACCAGCATTGAACCAGGGATTTGGGAAGTCAATTGGGCCTCGGTTTTAGCCCAAAACACAGTAGGCCAGAGTTTCCTTTTGTGGGCCTTCATGAATAGATATAAGGCCCAGCTCCGATGCTCATCATACACCCATCTGCACCAGCACTAGATGCTGAACATCAGCATGAAATCGGTCCTCAGCAGCAATAAATACGCAATAGTCAAGCCATTTTCACGGATATCCCACTTCAGTAATATTCCAACAAAATAGAATCTTTTACGCTGAGGAAAAATGCTAGCTTGATGCCACCAGCTCTCGGTTGTCCAGTGACATCTAACAGACAAACCGAGACCCAGAACCATCAACTTAACATTCCTATATAACTCCTATAACTCCCCTATAGAATCACAATGACGCTGCAATGTCTCAGACCTTCTGCAGTAGTTGTACCAGCTTCAGAACATCCCATTACACTGATTCTGTAGCCTTTTTTACCTGTCCCAACCCAAACTACCCAAAATACCCCTTATGCAACACCAGTAAACCACGTTAAAATTACAAGGTAAGTAAACAAACCAGGTTTCTGGGCCTGTCGGCATGAACAAATTTGGGTACCGACCAAAAAACTCCTCCACAGCCCAGTCCTTCCTTATATCTCCCATGGTTTTAAAAAACGCTTGAGGCGTGCGCTCAAGGCGCGCCTCGAGGCAAAACGGGCAAAAAACGAGTTTGAAGCGCGCCTCATGGTCGTGTTCGGGTTCTTATGTATGATACGATTTTCGGGCTCGGGTTTGGGTTTTTGTAAAATTTTCGGTTTCGGGTCGGGTTGAACCCGCCAACCAGCTAACACGTCCCGTTTAGCACCCCAGCATATCAACCAACTTTTCTGAACTATATAAAAACCTTGGTCCATAAAAC
This sequence comes from Helianthus tuberosus, assembly GCA_030545235.1. Taxonomy (NCBI): domain Eukaryota; kingdom Viridiplantae; phylum Streptophyta; class Magnoliopsida; order Asterales; family Asteraceae; genus Helianthus; species Helianthus tuberosus. The sequence continues at coordinate 14,716 of JARYGA010039204.1, read as the reverse complement.
AACATTAGATTTGCAAGTCTTAAGCCTTCCTTCACATGATCAGACCGGTAATAGATTTTTTACTAATATTACAATTTAAAGTTATCAACTTACAATTCACCTGTATAATATATTGATTTCGGACCCACATGATTTATTTGTTTTCTTAACTAAGAGGTACTTTAAATTTAACATAACAGAATATCAACAACTCTTTTATAACAGAATATTAGCAGCTCTGCCATATATCGAAAAAAAATTACAAAAAATCAAGAATCTGTTGGAATCTGCTGGGTTTTTAACCTAACTGGAACTAATTTTGTTCATTTTTGTTCAAATTTGTTCAGTTTTTAATCTGGCCTCTATGGATATTGTGAGTATAAATAGAGGAATTATTATTATTTGACATAGTATGACACCCCAAGAACTATATAAATGTCACTACTGATTCAAATTTCGAATCGCTTAACAAAAAATTAGAAAATACCTTAAATTGTGCTTCCATCGCGTCGATCTACGAGACCTCTGCGCAGCCTCAATCGCTTCACACCAATTGAGACCTAAAACCCTAGCAATCGTAACTAAAACAAAGAATAAACACGAAGATTTATTAGAACAAGAAGCTTTTAAAATTCATCCAACCTGCGGTTTGTAAATTCTTTAAAAATTAAGTGAATGGTCAACAAGCTTACTTTTTAGCAGGATGGTCAGTATCTTCAACTAAGAGGTCTTTTATCTTCTCATTGTAGACCTCCAACATGCTTACAAATAGTTGGTATTTCATAATATCACTCCTTTCGTTAGATACCCTGAATAACTCTTTCAAAGTGCGGTAATTAACTCCCCAGTTTTCAGCAGTTCCTTCCATTGTAAACGTCTTTCCGGTTCCAGTTTGCCCATATGCAAATATACACATATTGAATCCATGAAGCACTGACACTGCAAAAACAGCCTCTGCAAACACAGTAAAATCAAGTGTTCATATTATAACAACACTAACAGAATCAAAATATATAACCGAGAATGAAATTATCACCATATTTATGCTACAATTACCTTGGTTGTCCTCGGGTCTAAATATATGATCAAAGTTGAACTGTTTTTTAGACGATTCGGGCCCAATTATCTTCAACTCATTCTCCTGAGCTGAATCAAAATCAACAACTGAACTTGAGACTCTTTGGCAATCTCATCATGGTTCATCAGTCTACATCTGCAAAAAACTCGAATGTTGCCTTTAGGTTCAATCACTTGGTTATACAAACGCCTTCTCTCTGAGCTATCTATTCTTTAACATTTGACATTCTTCTTGATACTTTTTCTTTAACGTCTCATGTTCCTCACCTATAGGCACACACAACATAATCATAAACAATCAAATTGAGTACACAAATTGAAGCGGTGGCAGATTATGCGAGTGGCTGAAGAAGAAGCTAGGGTTCCAAAAAAATATCTAGTTTTCAGTTTTGAGGGGAAGCAGGAGATCCAAAACATCGTAATATTGGAGAAAAGAAAACTAAGAGGAAGATCTTTGGAATTCCTAATTAAATTTGGAGATAATCAAAGGAAGGGGGTTTGATTTGAAGGATGTCTGTTAGGTTTCTTGAGGGCAGGAAAGGAAAGAATTTTGATTATGTGAGTATGGGGTGTAGGTTTAATTTACTATTATATCCTCGTAGTGTCTTAAAATCTTGAGCTCTTGACGATTTTACCCTCACAAAACAAGCTTTCATTAGTTGTTCATGTTGCTTTAAGAGTTGGACACGATGTAAAATTACGTTTGTGTACGTCACTTCTCCTTTTTATAATAGTATAGATTAGCCATTGTCAATTATCTGTAAATCAAATTAAACAAAGATTGTTTGTCTGACTGAACGTCTGCTTGTGTAATCTTGTTTTGGTTTAGGCTCTGGCTAAGCTAAATAAAAAATAGAATATATTTAACAAACAACAAAAATAAAAATAAAATAGATCATAATGTGGTTTGTTTGGGTGTTAGCAAAACAAAGAATATCAATGGACACAGAGTAAGTAAGTCACATATCTTGTTTAAAAAAACCTTAGTAATGAGGATTGACCACAGAACACCATGTTTAGAAACCAAAGCCCTGGCCACTCGAGTGCTTCGTCATTTCTTTGTTATGGGTTCATCCCATATTTTATTTATGGGTTCACTTCATATTTTTATATAGCCCGTTCAACTAAAAATTCAAAACCCAGTGGATTCGAATGAACCCGGAACCTTGTACATGGATCCGTCCTTGTATTTCGACTAGGAAAAAAACCGATCCTCAGATCCGAACCCGTTTTAACCGGTTACCCCACCCCACCCGACCCTACCTACCCGTTTTGCGATGATTCTTGTTGTACAGGGCTACACTTCTCCAGAATGGCGGGAAAACGTTAATCAACACAGGCACAAAACCCTATATTCTCTGAACTGTACTCTCAACTCCACTATGGTTGTGTTCCAGAGATCCACTTAACAGGGGGAGGGGAGGGAAAATGGGGTTTTTTTGCCTGAAAATAGTATTTCCAATTTGGAAAGACATGGAGGGGAGGGGAGGGATGAGGAGGGATTTTTAACTCGGGAACACACCGTATATGTTCTTAGCCTTTAATTATCGCATCCATAAAAACCCTAGGTAGGTCCATACGATTCAATTTCTACGCAATGTCATCGTCTTTTTCACCGAAGATCGTCGCAGAGTACGCAAAATCAGCCAAATCGTCATGCAAGAAATGCTCCGAGAAGATCGATTCCAAGTCTCTGAGGCTAGGGTTGAAGATTCGGAACCCGAGGGGATTTGATAGCGTCAAATGGCATCACTTCGGTTGCTTTTCTTTTTTGGATTCGGTTTCGGTTTCTGAAACCGATATCGAAGGGTTTTCTCAACTCACGGTAGGGTTTGAGTTAGATTTTGTTTGGTTAGGGTTTTGTTATTCTTTATACAATGCACTATTTAGTTTTGCGTATATACATATTCTTCTAGAAATGTGTGTTAGTTCTTAAAATTTTTATTTTTTATGTTATTCATAGTTGTAGAGAAACTTAATAACAATAAACGAGCCAGTTCGATTGAGCTGGCATGAAGTTTTTACGATCCGAGCCCGAGCTCGACCTTTCAGCTTGAAAAAATAAATGAGCCGAGCCTTGCTGGCTCGTTTAGGTTCAAGCTCAAGCCTGGCTCGGCTCGATTACAATCCTAGCTGCTAGTGAGCTACATCGGCTCACTAAAAGCTTAAATTGAAATGAGATTAGATGATCATAAAATTAAGCTTGTGAGCTTCAGTTATCCAGTTGGCTCGTGAGCGTAAATGAGCCTTTTATATAAATAGATTACTGATATATTTGTATAATAATCATTATATTTAAAACTAGCCTAAGATCCCGCGAGTTTCGCGGGTGGCTTAACACAAACATATAATATCTATTGGCATTCAAGCCCATGTATTGTTCTAGGCCTTTCCAAACTTAGGCTTCACGTCTAAGGGTTGAAACAGGTCCCAAACAGACAATACACGACCCTAACAGGTACAAAACCATAACCGAACATCGTGATCACTTCCCTCTCCACAAACCTGTTACATACCAGCGAACCTTTAATAGATCAACGAAAGGTCATTGTTTTCATCTTTTGATTGACATCAAGTTCATATAAACTTCAATATCTAAATTCTTATTTAAATTCATATTAGTTCATATAAAACTTTACTTACATATGTGTAAACCCAAACATGTCTTTTTAAGAAACAAATTAGAGCAATTTTTAATGTATCAGTAAACAACACAAATAGTACAATGCTTTCTAAGTTCAACTCTTACCAGCAAGAAGTAGCTTCATTCAATCACTTGTTCGACATGGATGTAACGTGTATCTCGTATATATTTATACGGGTGCTCCTACAATTAAAATAATGAAAGCATAAATTGACATAGCAATCAGAAACATAAGCACTCAATGTTACTCTAACTCTCTAGATGTAAGCTAGCAATCTTGGACCTCTTTACAGTCCACCAAAATGTGTTCTCTTGCTGAAAAATTTCTTGATATAAAAAGCTTGCTGTTTCCACGACGCCGAATCCTCCATGTCATAAGGAAAATCGTGTAAACCACTTGACTTTTCTTGCTCGTCATATCCAAACTCTGATGATACTCAAGCATATGAGCAAGCGAGTCGAACCAATCTAGACTGGGGATTTTAACCCTGTTGCTTGTATATTACCGAGCATGGTGTTTGTTTGATTTTAACATACATACAGTGATACACTATTGGCGGTGACTGCGAATTAGATTCAGAAAATTTATTCAACATTAAACGACATAAAAAAGTAAAATAGAATTAAAAGTTTTTGAATATATTGATTACCAATTGATAAGTAGTATCAAGCAAGTAGATAATTTACTTCCCATTTTCATATAATTGTTGTGACCTGAAGATGACAACGAAAAATGAATCTCAAAGAAAGTCGCAATCTTTAACATAAATGAATATCAAAGAAAGTCAACAATCTTTAAAACATTTCTTAGAAAGCTTGAACTCATCTACCGCTGATTGTCTCAGGCATCATAAAGAATGAATTTGAGGGTGATAAAGTAGATACAAAATATGTAAGTATTCTAGGTTTTGTACAGAACATAATAACAGCTAAAGATGGGTTCTTTGTTTTTAGGTTTCCCATCTGAAAATGGCTGCTAAGAGCTTTAGGCTGCCTGGACTGTCCCCCATTATTTTGACTTTTTTTTATAATTTATGACTTCATGTCATTATCTTCATCAATTGAGACAAATTAATATTAACAAATTCCAAATAATAAATATTGTGCAATGAAGGTTGATACTTACATTAGGATCATCTCGAAAACCATCTCCTAAGGTCACCCCCCTGCACGTGTGTAGTCAAGTAACTGCATATATTGAAATTCAAACGGTCAATTGACAGGAAAAATGTATAAATATGTAACAATCTTATTTGTTAGAACATAAAACCTTAAATGTTTCTAAAGTACTGATTTAAGGTAACTTGTGAGGGCAACTACTACGATCATTGAGAGAAGTAGCACCCACGACTTGATTTCTTTGCCAAAATTTATCAGATCAATAGCATCAACATCAAATACGGATGAAGCACGGACCAGTCAGATCAATAAAAATCAACCATCACATGTTAAAAAAAACCAACCATCATACATTTGTAGATAATAACCATCAACTAATTGTCATATTATACCCTTAATCGTCATTACTTCTTCAATCTTGTAAGCTTCTCACCAAAATTGGTATCCTAAATGCATTGAGGCCTTGAGGGTAAACTTTTCGTTCTCCTAAAAAAATCCGCAAATAAACATTTGTCTGTGTTTTTGTGGACAATAGCCAAATGCGGATATTTTCATTTAGTTACGCATTTATGTGGAATAAGAACTAAGCCATATATATAACACTATTTATTTATAAAAACAAAATAGCCAAATTGGCATAAAAGGTGTTCAAATCAATGGAATGTCTACAAAAGTTGGCTGTTATAGCATTACTCAACCGAAACACCTGGCCAATCCCCAAGGTAAAGAGGCTGTAGAATAAATTTATAAATTTATAAAAGTATTCTATAAATTGCGCAATAGTGATAAGATACATGAAAGTAAGGTTACTGATTAAAGATACATGATTTTATATACAGTTTTACAAAAGGAAAATTTATAAAAGTATTCTATAAATTGCGCAATACCTCTTTAAATACACCATTGGTTATTCTATTTGCCAAGTTATCCTCTTTATCTAGAACTAAAAGTTTTAAACCTTCTCTGCTTTTTTACCCAAGACAATGTAAAAATAACGCACGTTATATCTTGATATATAATTTTCAATTCATTTCAATGAGGTTTTTTTTATTTAATCTTATTTGAAAAAAAATATGTAAAGTTACTGTATGATTATTAATTTAGCCTAATATGTATGAAAAGTATGAGTGATAATTAATTTGATTATTAATTTACCGGTATTTGATTATTAATTTATTTGTTACAATAACGAAATGATCCCATTTGACTTTTGAAAAGAACATACCAAATCAATAGAATAAATATCAACTACAAAAAGGTCATTTCCTTATTGTATGTTTTTAAGCCAAAACAAAGTATTTAAACTTTATTTAGTACAATGAACCAGTGACACTGGCAGCAATAGATAAAGAGGACAAATGGCATTACCTCACAGTATAGCACACTTAGATGGCTAGATGCCAAACATGCTGGCTGCGATCAGTAAGAATCCACTTATTTATTGTAATAGAGCTTGAATATATGAATTTAAACAAACCAAAGCCCAATTCTTATCAAGCCATACTGATGAATCGAACTTGGAGCAACCTGGATGGCATGTAGGGATAATAAAATACATGTTATATATATGAATTTGAATGAACCGAAGCCCAATTCTAATCAACCAAACTGAAGAATATCAAACTTGTGAGTTGTAACAGGAGACTCAGAGCTCGAAGCTTGGAAAATCCCAGCTTAACTGCCTGAACAGGAGCAACCTCAATTCTCAAAACCTTCTATATTGAAACAACACCAATTGTTTGAGCTTACTTTGTGTTAGATTATATACCAAAATATGATGAAACAATACCAATTGTTTGAGCTTAATTTGTGTTGGATTATATACCAAAAATTTAGTAAGATTTTGCACTTTGTACACATGTGAAGTCTGTAAACTGCAGCCCTGAACATAGTTCACCTTATAAGTGTCGTATGACCCTTGTAAGAGACCTCTAAAGAAAAGTACCACCCCAAGAAAGAAAAACCACACCACCCGAATTGACGAAAACATGAATCGACGTACCCAATTGCAAGCAAAAGACACAATGTCGGTAAGAAGAAGGGTGCTGGCGGCGGTGCTGAATTTTGCAGCAGTTCTTTCGACTAAGGAGAAAGAAGAAAACAGAACCAGAACCACCGAATCTGCCTTCCTCTGTTAGTGTGTCACATCATCATCAACACCATCATTCAAACAATTCCAAATTTACGATCAACAACTTCAAGTAAACAATACAGTAACCTAACAATTACAATCAATCACAAAGAGATACACAACTACAGGTATGTAATAATGTCTCTAGCATCAACTATCAAGTAAACGATACCGTAACCTAACAATCACGATCAACACAAACAGATACTGATGAAGAAACGTCTGTAAAATTACTAACGAATATAGACAATACAGGCATATATTTATTTTTTTCTTTGCATATATGAAGAAAGTAATGAGAAAGAACAACCAACGTTTAAGAAACCAAGAGAGAACGATTAAGTAGATACCTGTTTAGATCGAAGAACACACCAGATTTTAGTCAAGATTGATGGAATCGTAATCGCTTTTTGATAGTTAGGGTTTCAATTACAAATAGCGATTGATCTGCTCATCAATTCTGTAACATAGCAAGCAACATTCAAAACAATGACCAGAAATTTCTTAATGAAGAAGGTGAAGTTAGGGTTTGAATAGAGACGGTGTCACGAATAAGAATTTCTTGATGAAGAAGATAAAGTTAGGGTTTGAATAGAGATGGTGTCACAAAGAAGAATCCTGAAATATATTGCGTATCCGTTTTGAAGATATGGTCACGAAGAAGAAAGAAGATTGTAGGAGAAGGAATGGAGTCATTGTATATTGCCGCTCAAAACAATATTGAGAGGAGTATTAAGTTGCCAGGTGGCAATTAGTGGATTAAATTTATGCCAAGTGGCACCAAAATGTATTGTTTTAATATACATAATAGATTATGATAAAAATAACTGAATAATATATATTATGTCAAATAAAAGTTGTAATTATAAATATAAAAGTAATTATAATTATAAATGTATATAAATTAACATTAACATTAATTAACAAATGAATGATAAAAAGCTGTGCCCGAGCTTGCAAAACTATTCACTAGCTGAGTTTTGAGCTTTAGAAATTGAACATTTGAATGAGCTGCGCACGGCTTGTTCACACACCTAGTTTTATGATTCATAAAACGAAATAGTATTCCAGTTTTCGTGATTCGAAAAGCACAAGGGTGTTGTGTATTGTTTGGTTTTGATCTGATTATTGTTACCTCTGCTGTTCAGGAAAGTGATCAGGACAAGTTGAAGCAGATGGCGAGTGAAGGGGATCAGTCTTCTACAAAGGTATTTGGTTATTTAAGCTGGTTGTACTGTGACTACACATAGATGCATATGAGCTTTGAAAAACATTTGTGACTTTTGAATGTGGGAAGAACAGTGTTGAGAAGCAGAACCTTCTGGTTTCATTTTTACGTGTGCGGATACTGAATTTAGCTCACCATTATTTCAAACACGAGAGATTTGTAATTATTTGATTTATGTTGTCAAAAGCCCATAGCGCATAGTATAAAATACCATTTTTAGGGGTTTTAGACATGTTCTAGGCTTGTTTAGCGCTATTTTAGGCTCTTTTAGGTTGATTTTAGGCTTATTTAGGGGTTTCAGATGATTTTTTAGCCAGAATTTGGCTAGAATTGGCCTGAATCTGCTTCTGGCTCCCCTGAAAGGACATCTTTCAGGGCACAACACTAGAGCTGCGCTTCTGCGCGCGCCTTGAGAGCGCTTTTAACAACATAGCATTTGATAGTAAGTCGTTTATTTTTTGATCTACATGTTCATAAGCTTTATGTCTTGATTTGATGGATATGGTAAGTTGGTGACACTTTTCCTGCTCGTGGGCATGCCCTATGTCTTGGTAACAATTTGTTGAAACAGCATCATCATTTAGGATTGTATTGACACTTTTCAACTAAAACCAAAAGAGGCCTTTTTCTTTATATTTCTTTATTGATTTTCACATGACTTAGAAGCCTGTAATTAACATGTGAATCGTGTTATAGGCACTGTTGCAGAAATCGGCCTAGGCGGCCGATTAATCGCCGCCTAGGCGCTAGGCGGTAGTCTACTGACTAATTTTAACCTAGTCGGTCCAATTAATCGGTTTTAGTCAAAGTCGGTCAAAGTCGGTCGTAATCGGTGAAAATCGGTCTTAGTCGGAATTAATCGGACTAATCGGTCCAGTCTTTTGCAGCCCATTAAACCGATTAGTCGGAATTAATCGGAATTAATCGGTCTTAGTCGAAATTAATCGGACTTAGGGTATATTAAGTTTGGGTATTTTGATATTTAGCCCCTCTATCTTGCACTAGTTTACATATGGTTCCTAAACTTGTAAAATTATATATAAAAAGTATAAAATTAACTACATATTTATAAAAAAAAATGTAAAATTATATATAAAAGTCCAATCCGATTAATCCCGATTAATCCCTATTAATCCCGATTAATCCCTAGGCGGTACCTCACCGCCCGACTAGCGCCTAGCGCCTTCTACAACATTGGTTATAGGCAATGCTATAACTAGTGATGTTTTGCAATGTTGCACTATTATTTGTTACTTCTTTTCTGATGAGTTAACTGTCATTGTTGAGACAGAGAGAAGGAGATATAGGGACTGAGACAGACAAAAGGGATACAAAGAAGCTAAAGGTAGATCATGTGGTATAAGTCTTATTGTTTTTTTTTTCAATGTTTTAAATCTTGATGAAACTGATGACATTCATGCGATTCTGCTTTGTGTTTATAGACTCATGAAAATGAGGAAATTGGTCAAGAAAAAAAGAATGTTACAAACGAAAAGGTATTGTGTTATGCTATAGATGTTTATTTGTAGCAATCATTTTTATTTAACTATAAGTTTTTCAGTAGAATAACTGTACTTTCGCATGGTCTTCTTCTACTTGTATCAAGATTGTTGCAGAGTATGCAAAGTCAGGAAGATCGTCATGCAAGAAATGCTCTGAGAAGATCGAATCCAAATCCTTAAGAATGGGGTTGAGTAGTTGGGACTCACGTGGTTTTGAAAATACCAAATGGCATCACTTAGACTGCTTCTTTCCTGTAGATGCAGACCTGGTTTCAGCAGAATCAATCAAAGGGTTTGCAGATTTGAAGGTGAACTCAATGGGTTCTGTTCATCTTTGTAGCTATTAATTTGTTTACATTCATCACTTTTTTCTCATTAGGTCGGTACTTTCTCAGTTTTAGAACTTATTGTTGCTGTTGTTGTTATTCTTTTTTCTGTTCAGAAGTGTGAACTATTAATTATTAAAGTTTTGATTAGGAAATTCAGTACATAATTTGATCATATGTTTGAGTTGTATCTTCTTTTTCGTCGTTCAGAGCGGTGATCAAGAAAAGTTGAAGAAACTGGTGGCTGAACAGGATCAATCTTGTAAGAAGGTACTGCTTACTACAAGCTACTTATATAATTATACTGAACGCATTATTTGCACGTCATTAGGTAGTTTCTTTGAGTTTACTCTATTATATGCTTTAGAGATATCGAACATTGTCGCTTAATACAGAGTCGATGCAGAGCTTTCTTTGAAATTAATTTAAAAAAAAACTCTGCATTTGAAGATTTGAGTGTGAAAATGACTTTTTTCTTTTTTTCTTTATGAACCACAAAACATTGGTTTTTCTCTTATTTCAAAAGAAGTTTTATCATTAAGCATTTTTTTATATTAAATTGCTACAGAAGAAGATAACAAAAGGATTGTATAGTCACCTAGACTGTTCCCTCATTCTCTCCCTTCTCTTTACTGGTTTTCTTATGGGCTTGAGGTTAATTAGATGTTTGTGGTCATTATGTTGTTAGTTGACGTTGACTTGTCTTAATCCTACAATATAAATTGGTCTTTGGTGATTGACTGATCTTATGTATGTCTTGCCACCTTAAGTAGGGTGATTTGATCTCAAGTATTAACTCTAGCTTTAGATGATCTTGCTAACGTTTTAATATATACAATATTATAAGTCTTGCCACCTTATGTAGCACTTTCCAGATCTGGAGGAGTTGTATTCTTGTAGAATTGTTGATACAATTGCTGTGATTTGAAAGCTCACATTATCTATATCCTTAAAAGGCTATTTTGTCAACATCAACCAACTTTGGCCCCTTAACATTGGTAATGACATATTTAGCCCCTCAACTTTAATAATGACATGTTTAGCCTCTCAACTTTAACAAGGTGTTTTTTTTTAAATTTCATTATTTACCTTTACAATTTATTTGATACTATTTAGACACTCAACTTTTAGTTTTTTTTCCTTTTACTTATTTTCTGTGGTTTCTTTTTTAGTTTTTTTCTCAACGTAATGTTTTTTAAAATTTCTCGTATGTACCTTCATAAGTAGGTTATTTGAATTACATTTCCGACCCGTCACATATATTCGCTTTTGTGGTTATAATGAGCAATACCGTAACGAACTGAACCGATAAATTTTCCGTTACTTTTGAATACTGTCGCGACATGGTTCTTTATCTTCACTTAGACCGGCCCGTCGTAATTTGTTTATTGTTATCTACGTTCGAACCCGCTGCGGAGCGCCGGTGGGAACCCACTAGTTTCATTTCTAAAAAATCACAAAGGTATAACTTCTTTTTTAACATGAGCTGTAGACTATAAGGCAACATTGTTCACACACAGATCGAATGAGTATAGACTATAACATAATTGGCGTGTTCTGGATGGTGACAGTCGAATGAAGATGGTGAAACTGAGCTACAGGAATCGGATCAGAAGAGTGAAAAGGTATAAAGATCACATCTGTTTTGACTGTTGAATTTCTATAAAGCTTTTTACATCTGTTTTGACTGAATAAGTATAAACTATAAAGTATTTTGACTGTTGAATTTCTCACATCTGTTTTTGAGCTTCAAAATTTCAAGCTTCTTACACCTTTCAAAATTCACTTTAAATTCATTTGGAAGTTGTATAGCAAGAATAATTTGTTTATTTTTAACTTGAAAACAAAAAATCATCTTAGGCATACACTTAATTCAGACCACAATCTTTACCCGACTTTCTAGCTATTTTGTTCTTTTCAAAAAGTCTCATATAAATCGTAATGATAGCTTTAAACCTTCTACTTTTAGATAACTGGTTCACCAGACGAGGCCATTGGATCTGAGATAGCCTATGCAGTTAGCGATGTCAAGGACGATTATAAGGTAAGATCACCAGTCAACGAGTTTTAATCAATTTTCACGACTCAACATGTTTTTTTAATTTTATTTTTATCCTTGTTTTTTGTTATTATTTTCTAAATGTCATCTTAACTAGCTTAATAGGAAACAGATCGAAAGTCATTCAAAGTGTTTTCTTAATGCATAAAAGCTTCCAAATTATTTTCTACAAAGTATTCGGTTAATATTGAGTATTACAATTCTTGTCAACATATTTGACAAGTGTTTTGGGCCAATCCAACCCATACATGAAAACTTGCGGTTTTGACTTAATACCTATGACCGTTTCTTTTTATTAGGGTGCGACATTACAACTGAAATGGAAGGCATTCCAGACTATCATATATCTTGAACGGGTGAGTTCTTTACTTCTATTTATATGCGACTTTTTAATGTTTATAAGTCAACACCATGATATGCTTTGGCATTAATCAATCATATAATATGTAGGATGACGGCCTCCACGATTCAAAAAAAATTGCTGCCTTTGATTTCGATGGATGTCTTGCAAAAACATCAGTTCAAAGGTTTTGCGATCTCTGTTTTTGAGTTTCCTTCTCTATGGTAAGCTTGCAAATGAACCGAACATACACGAACAGGGCGTGTTCGTGTTCGTTCATTTAACTATAACCGAACACGAACATATAAGTGAACCCATTTTTTTGTTCATGTTCGTCTATTAAGAAAATGGGTATGTTCGTGTTCGTTTATGTTTATTCGTTTAATACCTAAACGAACAGTTCACGAACGTAAACAAACATAAACAAACTTAAACGGACATAATTTAACAAACAATATACAACACAAATGAACATAACTGAACAAACGTAAATGAACGTAAACCAACTTCCTGCCGAACAAGTTCACGAACAGTTCATGAGCGTTTGGTTCATTTACAGACCTACTCTATGATGTGCATATTTGGTTTATGTATAACCAACAATTCTCTATAATTACAGAGTTGGTGCAAACGCGTGGTCTCTTATGTACGCTTCAATACCAAAGAAGTTGCGGAGCTTGTATAATGATGGCTACAAACTGGTTCGCAACTTCCCTTTCTCTCTCTTTTTATTTTTATTGACTGTCAGAACCCGTTATGTACTTGAGCGTGTGTAAACTTACCAACATTGTTGAGCAGGTTATCTTCACCAATGAATCAAATATCGAGCGCTGGAAGAACAAACGTCAGGTAGCTGTGGATTCTAAAATTGGAAGACTAGACGCTTTCATCAAGCTCGTAAATGTCCCAATTCAGGTGGGTTGTCAATCTGTTTCGACACTTTCACCGTGTATATAAGTTTTTTACTTTGATATTGTTAACCCTTGAGAAATTACTGTACAGGTTTTTATTGCTTGTGGTGTAAGTAAAGGTCAAGAGGTGGACCCTTTTCGCAAACCACGACCTGGAATGTGGCGCGTCATGGAACAACATTTTAACTCTGGAATTCCAATCGATATGGACCAGTATTGTCCTTTCCTTTCATAACTTCATATACCTTAATACCGGGTCCCTCTGTATGATCACATATACCGTTATGGAATAAATTTTCTTCTCAGATATTAACGAGTGGTTGTGACATTTCTTATAATAAGGTCATTTTATGTTGGTGATGCTGCTGGAAGAAAAGATGATCATAGTGATGCTGACAAGAAATTTGCAGAGGTAATTAATATACATCACCATCTTGTTCCATCTTCGAGGTATGAATGTATAATATTTTTTTTTTGGTTTTTGATTAAGTAATATCTTTATGGTTGCAGAAAATTGGATTGAAGTTTTACCTTCCTGAGGAATACTTTGATGCATGAAGAAGGATCTTATGGCAAACATGAGCCTACTATTTTGTTCTTTTGATTTGCTCTGATATATCTCTACTTAAGTAGGCTTGCTTCTTCTCCTTGATGGTGTACTAATGGAATACTTTGATGCAAACATAAACCTATGATGGATTCACACTTTCACTTCTTGGTTTAATCAAAAGCTTGCTTCTTCTTCTTGATGGTGTACTAATGGAACAATACTTCACACGCAAGTAACCGAAAGTCATTGGCAGACATTTTAAAATTTGACTATATACTGAAAAACAGAGGAGAATTTGTGTTATTTTTGTAAGTGTATTTTAAAATTTGACTATATCTGCATACTCAACCACTTACAAAATGAAGCTCAAATCTCTATTTATAGGGGTTAACATAATTCTGAGCCTAACTTCTAAAGCTAATTCAGTTAGGAATAACTAACCACCATTAATGGACTACAACTAACTTTTTTTTTGAAGGTTAAACTTTCATTAAACACCAAGAACGACTACCTCCAAGGTGGAGATAGCGACCCAAAAACAACTTACATCAACTCCAAATTACACCATTTATCCCATCCTATAGTATCCTTTTTAAACCTGTATCTATACCATAGAAAAACCAATAACTTTGACATCGGACACAATCTCTACAACCTTAGCTCGTCTGTTTTGAAAGATTGTCTCATTTCTCCACTTCCAAATCCTCCAACGTGTTATGATAATAATGTTGGATCGTCGTGTGACCCTAACGAGTCAATCAGAAGAGTTTATGATCTATTTCAAAGGCGGAATCAGAGAAATAGACTTGAAACAACTTGATTCCTCTTAATTATCTTCGAGTTAACTGCC